>OZ010718.1:28385051-28515051 GCA_963932345.1 Ophion ventricosus | reverse complement strand
GATCGCGCGTAAAAGTTACCCCCTCTCTAGTCTCTTACGCGCCCATCACACAATGATAGTAGCGCGTGTCCGTGAGCGAGCGACGCTCGGAGGTCTTCGGAAAGAGCCGACCGCGGTCGAAGTTTCCCGACCGCGCATTCGGCAGCTACACTAATACATGGACGCTGAGCACGTTCATGTGCGGCCAAGCCGAAACGAAGGCTTCGAGGGAAAAAGCAATCTGAGCACGACTCGCGCGTGACGTCACCCGACGGCACGCGCGGGGCTTTTAAATGATTTCAATGCTTATTTAGCTCTTAATTCTCTGCGTTATTAATGTATACAAAAAAATGTATCGCGCACTCTGACCGCTTATTTTATTAGTTTGTACGTTAATTTAAATATAATAATTAATCTAAATTACAACTTATTTATCTTCTAAAAAATTGTTTGCGCTTTACTCACACCCGTCCCTATGCCAAATAAATTGTAATTCATAAAAGTAAGTGGAAATATATTTATATTTGTATTATTATATTAATTCTCATACTTTCATCAAGCGATAAAGCATTATCCCCAAAAACAAGTCGAATCATCTATCCGGCCGCGAACTGTAAGTGCCAAAAAGTGCATTAGTAACACAAGCGATAAGATGGTCCCGTTGGTAGCGTTCCTGGCTTCGGTTCGCAGGGGCGCGGGATCGTTCCCCGCTCTCAGTACGTTTCTGTTTCTTTTTTTGTATGGGGCGAATTGTTTATTCGTGAAATCATACAATGTACTTATGATTTCACATGGCAAATGGTATGATTTCACAGTACAAAACATGGCATTTTTGTATGTTTTTACATTTACAGGTAATTTTCATTGTAATGGGGTGAATTGTTTATTTGTGAATACTCACCATTGACGGAACAAAAAATTTTTAATCGTGAAACATCATGAGCAGTTTTCCTATTTTCAGAATAACGTTCTTTCAATGAGCGTGTTTCACGAATAAACAATTCGCCCCATACAAAAAGAAATATAAAAAAAAACAGAAATGTACTGAGAGCGGGAACGATCCCGCGCCCCTGCGAACCGAAGCCAGGAACGCTACCAACGGAACCATCTCATCACTTGTGCTAAAAATGCACTTTCTGGCACTTACAGTTGGCGGCCGGATAGATGATTGACTTTTTTTTTGGGGATAATGCTGTATCGCTTGATGAAAGTATGAGAATTAATATAATAATACGAATATAAATATATTTCCACTTTCTTTCATGAATTACAATTTATTTGGCATAGGGACGGGTGTGAGTAAAGCGCAAACAATTTTTTAGAAGATAAATTAGTTGTAATTTAGATTAATTATTATATTTAAATTAACGTACAAACTAATAAAATAAGCGGTCAGAGTGCGCGACAAATTTTTCGACACTAAAAGATAACTAATTAAAATAATAATGATAACTAATAAAAATAACTAATCAAATAAGAATTAATAGTAATAATAATTTAAAAAAAAAAAAAAAGCACTGAACGCGGGGAACGATCCCGCTCCCCTGCGAACCGAAGCCAGGAACGCTACCAACGAGACCATCTTATCGCTTGTGTTACTAATGCACTTTTTGGCACTTACCGTTCGCGGCCGGATAGATGATTCGACTTGTTTTTGGGGATAATGCTTTATCGCTTGATGAAAGTATGAGAATTAATATAATAATACAAATATAAATATATTTCCACTTACTTTTATGAATTACAATTTATTTGGCATAGGGACGGGTGTGAGTAAAGCGCAAACAATTTTTTAGAAGATAAATAAGTTGTAATTTAGATTAATTATTATATTTAAATTAACGTACAAACTAATAAAATAAGCGGTCAGAGTGCGCGATACATTTTTTTGTATACATTAATAACGCAGAGAATTAAGAGCTAAATAAGCATTGAAATCATTTAAAAGCCCCGCGCGTGCCGTCGGGTGACGTCACGCGCGAGTCGTGCTCAGATTGCTTTTTCCCTCGAAGCCTTCGTTTCGGCTTGGCCGCACATGAACGTGCTCAGCGTCCATGTATTAGTGTAGCTGCCGAATGCGCGGTCGGGAAACTTCGACCGCGGTCGGCTCTTTCCGAAGACCTCCGAGCGTCGCTCGCTCACGGACACGCGCTACTATCATTGTGTGATGGGCGCGTAAGAGACTAGAGAGGGGGTAACTTTTACGCGCGATCTGGCAGCACAGTCCCCCACTGGAATAATTAACCTGTGTTCACCAGTTTGACGAAAGTGGACAGAAGTTGTTCGTAGATGTTCATCATCGTTCTGTCATGTTCGTTGTGTCGAATTGAAGAAAAATAAGAAGAAACGAGAATAATGGCGGGTTCAGCGTTGAGGCGGTTAATGGCGGAATACAAACGTGAGAGAAAAAAAACGAAGAAACGCGAATGAAATTTGCGCCTAGCAGTTCGCGACGTGTTCCTATAGTGGCTAAATTTAAATGTCAATGGTGCAGCACTTGATCGAAATTTCTTTCTTCACAGAATTAACGTTGAATCCACCGGAGGGAATAATCGCCGGTCCGATCAACGAAGAGAACTTCTTCGAGTGGGAAGCTCTCATAACGTAAGTTTTAACGAAGAACGACGAACATAACCTACAAATCTTTTAAATCGTATTTACGGCGAATGGCCCGTTTCGAATTTCATGAAATTGACACAGCAGCCGCATAATTATGGCACTTGTGCGATCGTGCGTTAATATTAGGTTTAGTAAAAAGAAATCCATTATTTTTGCAACAGATGGCTTCAGTAATCTGTATCTCGCGTTGTACAAGTGCGATCGGATTACGCTAGACGGTGTTAGAAAGATAAGATTTCGTACTAAAATAAACATCTCAGACAGTATTGTGATTGCTTGACTCAATATTTTTTGAGCGCGCGTCAAAGATGGCCACCAGCAAAGTAAAAATACGCCATATTTTACAGTTTTTCTTCGATAAAGGCGAAAACGCAAGCCAGGCGGCTGAAAATGTGAATAGTGTTTATGGTCCTGATACTGTAACAGCCAATCACGCGCAATTTTGGTTTCGTCGATTCCGTTCCGGTAAATTTCATGTCAAAGATGCACCACGCTCTGGAAGGCCAATTGTCGAAAATGTCGATAAAATAATGGAAATCGTCGAGTCCGAGCGTCATGTAAGCACTGTTTCGATTACCCAGGAGCTAAACGTTGCACAAAAAACCGTTTGGAACCACTTGAATAAGGCTGGATACAAAAAGAAGCTCGATGTATGGGTGCCACACGAGTTAACGCAAAAAAAACCTCATGGACCGAATTTCCATCTGCGAATCGCTGCTGAATCGCAACAAAATCGATCCATTTATGAAGCGGATGGTGACCGGTGATGAAAAGTGGGTCACTTACGACGTCAAGCGAAAACGGTCGTGGTCGAACCGCGGTGAGCCGGCGCAAACGGTGACCAAGCCAGGATTGACGGTCAGGAAGATTTTACTGTGTGTTTGGTGGGATTGTCAGGGAATCATCTACTATGAGCTGCTCCCCTACAGCCAAACTCTTAATTCGGACCTGTACTGTCAACAATTGGACCGTCTGAAGGAAGCAATCGCCCAGAAGTGGCCAGCTTTGGCCAATACGAGAGGAATTGTGTTCCATCGGGACAACGCCAGGCCACGCACATCGATAGAGACTCGCCAGAAGCTCCGGGAGCTTGGTTGGGAGGTTCTTATGCATCCACCTTGTAGTCCGGATCTGGCACCAAGTGATTACCACCTGTTCCTGTCTATGGCGAATGAATTTGCTGGTGAAAAATTCGCCTCAAGAGAAGCTTGTGAAAATTGACTGTCACAGTTTTTTGCCAATAGGGACGAGGGTTTCTATGAGAAAGGCATAATGAAATTACCTTCAAAGTGGCAATAAGTTATCGATCAAAACGGTGCATGTTAGACCTAAATCGGATCATTCTAACTATGCTAAATAAAGCCTTCACTTTCATGCAAGAATACTGGATTTCTTTTTACTACACCTTATATTTGTGGGTGTTATTCAAAATAACGCGGAAATTAAAAAAGCGCGTCGGCCGGTAAGAACGGTCGCGCGCTTATCGACTCCGTCGTTTCCGTTCTTGCAATTTCCTCGACTGAAATTGTGATCCTTTTTCGGTGCGACGATATCTCCAATTTGTCAACTCCGTAAAATTCAATCGAACTGATTTTTGCAGAACTTTCGGAATAATCTTTGCCGTGGGGAAAGCAAAGTATTTGTAAAATTTAGGGTAGAGACGAAGATGGATAATTGTCAGAAAATTGATTTCAGTGGCCCTGAGGGAACGTGCTTCGAAGGCGGCGTTTTTCCAGCCAAACTCATCTTTCCACCCGACTATCCGCTGAGCCCGCCGAAAATGCAATTCACCTGTGAGATGTTTCATCCCAACAGTAAGTACGCGACCGTTTCAATTTATCAATTTTTTCCAGCTTTAATCTAAATTTTTTTTCTCTTTTATTTCCAATGTCCAATTTGTTTTCCATACCTGGGGGCTCAAAAGACAGGTTGATTTTCACGACTTTTTCTGATAAGAGTATTGCTATGACGAGGTGAGAATTTTGTTGCAATCAATACATAGTGTTAGGAATTTTTTTTTTTTTGGCTAAATATTGATAAAGAATGGAGTTATTATAAGTGAAATTCTTTATATTATTATATTTATTGTAACAATAAATATTGAAAATCAAAGAAACAGAAAGTTTTAAAATGATTTGAAATGGCTCCAGCGGAAATTAACAAGAATGTTACGATCGTGAATAACTATATGCAATTACGATTGTATTTAATTATTGTGGGTAATTAAAACTGGGACCTAGGAAATAGGTCGATTTTCACTATTTTTTTATGATAAAAATATTTTGATGACGAAGTTGGAATTTTACTGCAATTAACACATAGTCGTACCAAGATTTTTTTTTTCTTAGTTTTTTTCCGAAAATTATTGATACACAATAGAGTTACCATTATTGGAATTGTTTATGTTATTTAATATCCACATTATAACAACAAATATTTAAAATCAAAGGAATACGTTTTTTTTAAAATAATTTTAAATGGCTCCAGCGAAAATGAATAAAAATGCTACACTGCCGAGTGATTGTATGCAACTATAATTATATTTATCATGGATAATCAAAATTGGGGCCCTGGAAACAGGTCGATTTTCAATCTTTTTTTTCTGATGAGAGTCGAGGATGACGAGGTTCGAATTTTACCAGAATTAATATTGGGTGAAGTAAAAAGTTCTTAGCGTTTTCCGCTAGATGTTTTTAGTGAGCCATATCTCACGATGTATACATCGCATCGGGTCATACTATACGGCGATTTAAAGGTGACATTACGATTCAAAAAAAGTGCTTTGACAGTTTTGTGTTTGGTGAAGCCAGTTGTGTATTACAGCGTTCCAAAATGGAGGTAAAAAAGAGAAATTTCGATTTTTAGATACGACTTTTGCCCCGTTTCGTAAAGCATAGTTTTGAGGAAAAAGGCAAAAGAAAAAGGGTAAATCGCAGCGAGACGGTCCGGCGTAATGGTGCGAGCGAGCGATCTGACCCTCCACGAAAATCATCATAAGTCGGTCAATTTTTAGAAATTTTACAAACTCTTTATTACGATCTAGTATTCAGGCCAGAGTCAATGAAAATCGTATTTTTTAAAAATATTTCAGTTTATCAGGGCCCATACATTAGGCACAATAGGACCTTAAGAAGTACCGTTTTAAGTACCTTAAAAAGTAACATTTGCATTCAAATTTTGTATTTATTGTCGTTCAGTTTACGCAGACGGGCGTGTATGCATCAGTATCCTCCATGCACCCGGTGACGACCCAATGGGCTACGAGAGTAGCGCCGAGAGATGGAGCCCCGTCCAGAGCGTGGAGAAAATTTTGCTCAGCGTCGTGAGCATGCTGGCCGAGCCTAACGACGAGAGCGGTGCGAACGTCGACGCTGCGAAAATGTGGCGAGAGGATCGTCCCGAATTCGAGAGGATAGCTCAGAAACTCGTCCGCAAGACTCTCGGCATTCCAACTTAAACGTCATTACCCTCGTTGTTTCATGAATTGCCGGCTACTATATATATATATTTATGTAATGCCAAAATGCAGTACACTGTTGGTAAAACAAAAAAGAAATACAATACACTCGATTTAGTGCTTCGGGTATGCGATCAAATAAACGCGCAATATTAAGGAGTTTTAGGACTGTTCGTTGGCTGCGAGAGCGGGGGTGAAAATACAATGAGCTTTCGGCAGCATGCCAACGCTGCGAACAAAATTTCATGGAGAAATAAATCATTGTTGGGCAATTTTGGCTGATGTACGGGGTAAAGGTTTGGGGGTGGAAAAAAAGGGAGAAAATAGAGAAGCTGCAGGCAAGATATACCAAGATGACGATTGGACTAAAAGGAACACGCCGCACTATGTCTGGAAAATGGCAGGAGGATGCAAGAGAATAGGGATCCTGTTGAAGAAAAGGGCGGCGCAGTATACAGGAAAGATCATGGGAATGAATGAGGAACGCTGGCCAAAAAAATGCTTGAGGGAAGAAGCGAAAAGGTTGCAGAACGGAAACGCGACGAAATAGGGAATAGGTGTAACAAAGAAGAATGGGCGAAGACAGGTAGCAGAGAAAGTGGACCTGCGCCGTTATCACACCAGAAACTATTCGAAGGTCAATCATTCATCCGACGTCTTTAAAAATGTGTCGAGGTTAATGGCCATCACTTCGAACATTTGTTACAATAAATTTTCTGCACAAAAAATTCAATTACATTGTTCGGATATTCTTATTGTCAATACCATCACGATTTCCCGTTTTTACACGTGTATTTTGGTGGAAAATCATTTCAAGGTCATGATATCATGACCTTGAAATGGTTAATTTTGACCATGAAAGGTCAAAATTAGCAGAGAAGATCGGAAGAACAGTAATAAAATGTTGTGCCGACCGAAAAAAATACCTCCAAATAAACGTACGAATGACAAAGTGGAAGCGAATAGTGCGAGTAGGATTTACTCAAAACAACAATGAGAGTCACAACCAGTCTATTTGGAAAATTTCTCCAAAATCAATGAGTGGTACCTCCACCATTGTGAAAATTGCAGCTCATGTAGCAACATGTACATTTAATGAAGGCTGTTTTGCTTTGTTGGCCTTTATGCAAGAGATGCAGATCGGTACAGGGCCGAGTTCTCATGAATGGGCGCGCACAGTTGACGATTTGCGAATTAGCAGAGCGGAGGAACAAGCTGCGCATGACAGTAAAGAATTTTACGTAGACAAGTACAAAAAGATGCTTCAGACATTCTAGATTAAAGCTCTGTACTTTATGGACCTGGCATCGACGACTCTGTGTGAGTATAATAGAATTATCGAGTTTTATTTTGGATTTTTTAGTGTGCAAAACTTTAAAGCGTTTTTATGAAACTTGTCATTTTTGAAGTCGGTGTACGCTGTAACTCAAAATCTAATGCACCGATTCTATTGAAATTTTGTACACTATTTCTACACATAAATCACAAGGTAACGCTGACGAGTTTCTTTTTTTATAATTATTTTTTTATCTTACAATAACAAATTTGCCGATTTTTTAAGCGAAAATCGCGTTTGTTACTGCCAAGTGCTATCGAAAATGACAAAATCGATAAAAAAAAACTCGGCAGCGTTACCTCGAGAAACATCTCACCTAATAAACGCATTTTGATTTTTTTGTTTCAGATGATCCAGTGACGAGTTATAGCGTACACCGCGAAACAACTTTTTTCGAGGCGCCTGCCGAGATTTGCTGCCAACGACTTATCATATTTATGATAAATATGAAACGTGAAGAGTGCGTTCGACTTGCGCCCAAATCGAAAGTATTCCGAATATCACAAAATGCCACAAAAATAAAGTTTAGCTTTCGTTCGATAATGGAGAAAAGTAATTTGTAAAGGGCTTTAAATAAATGGATATATTGTCAAGCAAGAGCCGATTCAACGATCCTTGAAGTTTTAATGTTTTTTTATTGTAAAGTTAACACTTCATGGTAGAGGAGCGGCGGAATATCCTTGCGGCGCGTCCCTAACGGCTTTGATGTCCGAAGAGGGTTGAGCGTGGTGAACCTCTTCTTTGGGCTCGACAACGGAAACGTTGTCGGGCAGGGGCTTTTTCGGTCCTGTCTTACCGTTCGGATCCCAGGGCAACATAATCTTGACCTTGATACCGAGCACTCCCTGTCTAAGGAGAACGTGACGCGTTGCCGTGTCGACGTAGTCGTTGGTCGGCTCACCGGAGTGGATCATAAGACCGTCCACGAACTTCATGCTCTTTGCTCTCTGACCTCGGAGTTTGCCACTCACTACGACCTCGCAACCCTTGGCTCCGGACTCCATTATGAAACGGAGTACTCCGTAGCACGCTCTGGAAAAAAAAAACAAAAACGAATGGTCAAATTGATCATCGAGACTTTTCGTGTTCTACACTGTTAAGGCGGTTTACAACAAACAATAATGATGATAGCAAACGAAAACATCGGAGTGGGCGGTCAGAGTTGAAGTTTGCATCGTTGTAATGCAATGAATATTAATATTAGATGAAATAAAAAGTTCTGAGCGTTTTTTCACTTTATTTCGACGATGAAATTAACATAAGATTATCCGATTTAGATCAAATATGCGCCGTTTTGTTCGATAACTTTTTCCCATTTTGAAGGCAATTTCATAATTACGCGATTGAAGAAGGCCTCGTGCCTATTGGTAAAAAACTTGACCAGCTCATTTTTACAAGCCTCCCTTGAGGCCAGTTTTGTAACATCAAGAAAATTTTGCAAATGCTTGAAAAGGTGATAATCGCTTGGTGCCAGGTCTGGACTATACGGCCGGTGCGATAGAACCTCCCATCCAAGCTCTCGGAGCTTCTGGCGCGTCGTTAAAGATGTGTGCGGCCTGGCGTCGTCTTGATGGAACACAGCACCCTTCCTATTGTCCAATTCTGGCCGCTTCTGGTAGATCGCCTGCTTCAATCTGGTCAGTTCTTGACAGTAGAGATCCGAATTGAGTGTTTGGTCCGATGGGAGCAGCTCATAGTGGATGATTCCCTTCCAATCCCACCAACACACACAGCAAAACCTTCTTGGCCGTTAATCCGGGCTTGGCGATCGTTTGGGCCGGCTCACCGCGATTGGACCACGATCTTTTTCGGCTGTTGTTCTCGTATTCGACCCATTTTTCATCGCCAGTCACCATCCGCTTCAAAAATGGGTCGATTTCGTTACGTTTCAGCAAAGAATCGCAAGCATCAATTCGGTCCAAAAGGTTCTTTTGCGTCAATTCGTGTGGCACCCATACATCGAGCTTCTCCTTGAGACCAGCCTTATGCAAATGGTTCCAAACGGTTTTCTGGCTAATCTTCAGTTCTTGGGCCATGGAATAAGTGCTCACATGCCGGTCCGACTCGACCATTTCCATGATTTTATCGACATTTTCGACGACTGGCCTACCAGAGCGTGCCTCATCTTCGACGTCCATATTACCAGATGGGGATCGTTGGAACCACCGCTTTGCTGTTGCATTCGATACTGTATTGGCTTCATAAACAGCACAACATTTTTTGGCCGCCTGCTCCGCCTTTTCACCTTGGTCGTAGTGGTACTGAAGAATGTATCGAATTTTCTCTTTTTTTACCTCCATTTCGGAAGGCTGTAACACACAACTGGCTTCACCAAACACAAAACTGTCAAAGAACTTTTTTTGAAGCGTAATGTCACCTTTAAATTGCCGTATAGTATGACCCGATGCGATGTTGCATCGTGAGATATGGCTCACCAAAGACATCTAGCGGAAAACGCTCACAACTTTCTACTTCACCCAATATATACTTTTGAATTCCTTAAATTTCATTTAGCAAACTTTGCCAATAAAAAATCCTCAAGCATTTTTTAAGATATTTATTTAGCGATGTGCAATGTAAATCTATAAAAGAGATTTCCTATAATAATTAAAATAAGGAAAACAAAAATGTAAAAAAAGCGCTTTCGTTGCATTTCAACTATGCAAACTTCAACTCCATGGCAAGGACCCATATGCAATTGTTTTTTTTTATTTTTTTATTATTAATAACAATGTTTACATAGGTTTAGCTGAACAGACTATTTATCTATGGTTTAGAAAAGTGAAAAATATAGTAGTATTGAAAAAAAAATAAAAAAAAATATCTCGAAAATGATTCACTTTTGGATAACCCAATAATGTTTTATCCAAAAGTGAATCAGTTTCGAGATATTTGTATTATTTTTTTTTAAATAAGGGGTAGGCCAATGTAAAAATTAATTTGAAAAAAAAAAAAAACTGTTTTACGCAAACTTTTTAAAATTATTTGTAGTTCAAGCACACAGTAACAAAAAATTATCAACAATACGACTAATCTGCAAACATTTTTCAATTAGGGATCCAAAACTCGGCGAGTCTAATAATTTTCGTAACATTATCTGACAAAAATGCACATTTTATTTTAAAAATCATCACGTTATTTAGTGATTAAAATTGTATTGACAGAGGATTCAATACAATTTTTTTGTTAATTGATTTTTAAAGTTGCCGAGCCCACAGTTTGAAAAAATATCTCGAAAACGGTTCACTTTTGCACAAAGCGCTACTGGGTTATTCGGTAGCGGAAAACGAATAACAAAATCCTTCAGCAAAGTAGGAAAGAAAAGAAAAAAAGTACCTTCTGACGGCAAGACCGCCGATCAATTTGTAACGGAGCGACTCGGCCTGCGCGATGGCGCAGAGTCCCCGAGTGGCGACTTTCTCCGCGTAAAGCTCGACCGTATTTTTCTTGAAGTCGAATCTCTTTTGAACTACGGAGGTGAGTTCGCGAATTCTGCGTCCCTTCTCGCCCAGGACGCTCTGGGTGTGAGTCGCCATGAGTATGATTTCGGTACGAGTCGGGGTGACGCGCACCTCGACGCCGGAGTAGCCATCCTCTGCGAGCTCGCGGGTCAAGAACTCGTTGAGTTCCGCCTTGAATACTCCGTCCCCTACGAACTGGAAACAAACTCGAGTATTGGTTGGTGTTTTTTTTTCTTCACTTGTGATTAGTGTGCGAGAAATATAGGTTATAATTTCAAGAGATGTTCGCCAGAACTGTGGCACGGTCGCGTTTTGAGCGCAACGCCCTCCATGTACGGGTATAACCTCAAAATACGTGTTTACCCGCGTCGTTAAATTCGCTGAAGTATGAGATTGTAAATCTTTCAGCGTGGGAATTTTTCACAAACACTTGTACTACGCTTTTTGGAACACTTCGACCGAGCTTCGTAGATATTTCGGCGTGCAAATGGGAAAAGTTAGCGAGAGTTGGAAAAAAAAACGATTCGTATCCGTGTCATCCGACCAACAAGCGATGCAATGTTTCTCGAAAGTCACGAA
Source organism: Ophion ventricosus (assembly GCA_963932345.1). Lineage (NCBI taxonomy): Eukaryota > Metazoa > Arthropoda > Insecta > Hymenoptera > Ichneumonidae > Ophion > Ophion ventricosus. The sequence goes on along the minus strand of OZ010718.1, from coordinate 28,503,620 downwards.
AATCACGAAAATTATGATTCGCGGTTACTTCAGAGCTGTATATTTTTCGCATTTTACGCTCATTAATAGACGATTGAGCGTCACCAACCTTTCGCTTCTTCGAGATTGATCGGGCAGCCATGTTTGGTGGTGGCACGAGAAAGAAAAAGAGCGTGACAGCAGCGAGCTTACGCGACTAAGAAACGGAAGCTGCGCGAACACGCGCCTCCGCGTCGATTATTTCGAGTCGACGAAACTCATCGGCACTTCCGCTTCGTTGACGACAGTTCAAAATGTAGAAATTACGGATTTGTTTGCACTCGGAAGGTTTTCATTTCAATTTTGAAAACTGCGACATTAAGAAAGGTTTAGTTTTGTGAAAATCTATTTTAAAAAATTGAGTGCCTGTCGAGCAAAAGCACGATTTGCGTGGGGCGGAGACTTTTCCCCGCACCGAGCTACGCATTCGCGTTCACGCTGACTGCGATACCGACTTGAGCGGTGATCACGACTCGCGCGGCTACAAGGGAATCTGCAACCTCGACAGAGGCGATGATCACAAAATTATATTCCCGAACTCGCCGCCGCGATTTAGCGCCATTCCCGAGGCACGCCGTAAACGGGAGCGTTGTACATCTACCCTACTAAATCTCTGCCACTGGTATCACTCGTACTTTGTGCTCCGGCTATTACTATATTGCCCAGTCCCTGGTGTTCGTCGCGAACCCTCGTGGTGAAATTTCCTACCTAAACTTGTAACCTCGTCGTTGACGCTCTTCTACCCTTATGGAGTTTCGGCTCCTGTACTCTAACCTCCACATAACTCCACAGTCCCATTCCTTCTTATTTACACGACGAGATTGACAGTTGTGCAGCCGTGAATTACACGTATATCCACGCTCACATAAATATTTTCATATTGCACAAAGTACGGAGCAATCGTGATCCAATCTCGCCCATTACGAACGTGAGAAAACTTCGTTTCGCGCTGACTCCAATATATAACGCCCGATTCTTCAACATTGAGGAATAAGTGAAGTATCAGTTGAACACGGGACTCGCCTCTTTTGTTTGTACGTTTCTGAGCTTGCATCCGTCGAAAGTCCAGTAATCCGAAATGGACTTGGCGAAGATGACCAACCAAAAGAAACTCGAGCTTTGCAGATGGTATTTTCGAGGTGCGTAACTTACCGCTAACAATGTTCTCTCCTCGCTCCTGTGGCATTTGGAATTTCATGTAAAACGAAATATATATTCATCGTTACGCTCGAATTGCACAGGGGGCTTCGCTATGCTGCCGTTCCTCTGGACCGTCAACGCCATTTGGTTTCTCCGCGAAGCATTTCTAGTTCCGGAGTACGAGGAGCAGAAACAAATACGAAAGTGTAAGCTCTTCTTTTTCATTACTGCAATTTTTAATGGCGACGCACCGAACCCGAACAAGGACGAAGCGACCTCGAGTGGTTGGCGATATAATTGTTTCTATTTCTCTCGAGACGCCGTAAGAATGTTTCTTCGTTTGTTGCAGACGTTGTATTCTCCGGAGTAGGAGCATTTTTGTGGACGGCTGCCCTTTTGGCGTGGATCGTAACGTTCCAAACTCAACGGGCGGCCTGGGGCGAATACGCGGATTACATAAGTTACATAATTCCTGAAGGAATACCCTAGACTGTTGGCGGCCTCGGTCGGTTCGACAAAACAACGAGGCTAACGAGAGGGATCGGAATAAAGATGAATTTTTGACACGTACGGGGGAACGAAGTTTCGTTAAAAAAATAACATTTATTCGCACACGTGTAAACTTTTCGTTTGACACTGACACACGGGCGTTGTCGGGTCGAAGGTGGAGGCGTGGAACAGCGACGAGACGAGCTTGGCTATACGGAACGCACGGCTAAACGTCTGTGCAGATACATTTTCACATCTTTGTAGACCAGTCTGCTCAGGAACTGTACGAGGGAGAAAGAAAAAAAAAACGACATTACTAGAGTTAACGAAATATTGCGTTGTAATAATTAATGTTATGAATAATTATATATTGGAGACAGATAAGAGTAGCGTCGAGGTAGAGGCGAGAAAAAGAGCAAGCGACTTTCTGCTACGTATAATGAATATGGGCGACGAGAGATGTCCGAAGATTTGCCTGAGAAAAAATCAGGATTAAATGGGAACGAGACGATATGAGGAAGAGAACTGCGCGAAGGGATGCGGGAGGTGAGGGAAGGAAGGAGCCTGAAACGAAAGACTGTGGAAGTTTGAAAGACATCGGAGACATTTTAAAAGGGGTGGAGAAAAAAGGGATTAAGGCATTCAAAAAGATTGGGAAGAAGACAAGTCTACCATAAGGAGATAAAAGAGAAGACTGGAAGGGAAAAATACTGGGAGGAAAAAGGGACTGCAGGAATAGTCAAGGACACAGTGGGCAAGACTGAAGTGTGGCAAGAAGCAGGACAACTCTTCTTTCTCTATTCTCACACATCTCTATTAAAGATCACTATTCTCGAGCAGGTTCAATAAACACATCTCTATTCCAAAATATCTCATGCCTAAAACATTTCTCTGCCGAAAAAATCTCTTCGTAAAGATCATGCCACAATAACTCACTTCTGAAATATTACTGCTCTTAAATATCTCTATTCTTCAAAATCTCATGTGACATCCAAAACATCTGTATTCCGAAAATTTCATCTCACAATATCTCTCTTCCGAAATACCTCTCTTCCCCTACTATTATGGCTCTGAGGAAACCGGAATTCAACGAAACAGTTAAGAAATTGCTTGCTAAGGGTACTCTCTAGTTAATGCAATGCAGGGTTTGTTTGGGTTTGTTCGTCTTCTCACATTGCGTATCATTTTTTCAATTCGTGAATCTGCGATTATGATGATTATTATTATTTTTATATCGTTTTCTTGTATTATATAGAGTCACTTATTTTTGTTTTTGTATCGAGTCTTTTCTTAATTTGTATTTTTTCTGTATGATGTGTGAAATATGACGATTGTGTGCCAGAGGACGCTGATTAGTCCTAGTGCACTAATAAATACATCTATCTATCTATCTATCTTCCGAAACATCTCTATTCCAAGAGCCTCTGCGTTGCACTTGTTTTATTCATGGCCAATATAGTAAATGCAATTAACCGATAAAATTTCCATGCTCTTTGTATACGTCTTCAATATTCACTTTGTTGCTCGCAATGCCCTAGTGATGCCGATAAGTTAAGAAAAATAAGAACATTAACACGATAGCATTGTAATTCCGACATTAAATTGGAAAAATGTAAAGTACTTTATATGGGAAATTCGTCATTCGCCAACTTCATATCAATTTCATTTGAATATCCCATTCGTAATATTGCATTTACCATATTGACCATTAATAAAACAAGTGCAACGCAGAGGCTCTTGGAACAGAGATATTTTGGAGAGATCTTTCTGATTAAACCTGCTCCAGAATAGTGATATTTGAGAAGAGAGATGTGTGAGAATAGAGAAATAAAGAATAGAGTTGTTGTCCCGGCGTGGTAAGATAGGGAGAGCGGGGAAAAAGGGTTATGAGATCCGGATGTGTGGAAAGAAAGAAGAAACGCTGGAGCACATTTGGAGATGTGTGGAAGCAAGGGAGAAAATCAACAAGAGCTGAGTGGAAGGAGTTGACAAGTGGAGAAGGTGAAGAGAAGGAAAAAGTCTAAGAAATTGATGAATCGAAACGCTAAAAGGGGGCATAATCAAAGAAATATGCTACTAGACAAGAGAATTCGGTAGGCTAGCAAGGAGATAACCATAGACCGCGGCAATTAGTTTCAAAACGTAAACTAGTGGTCATGGCGCGGCGCTCAAGACTCTATAAGAAAATGTTCGTAAGATAGAGACATTAGACATAAGTATTAGAATACAAGAGGTACTTTTTAAACAAGCGAATAGGTCATAAAAAGTGCAAAGCGTTGTATAATAAGCAAATATAAAAATATGTATATATTTCTATAATTAAATGTAAATATGAACTATTTGGCATGTTATATTGTATGGTTGCATATGAAAGCGCCCATTTTTGACAGAAGAAGACGATGGGTGCGTTCGACTTGGGCGCTTATACGCTAGCTTGAAATTATTGCTCGCTTTTTTTTTTATCGTTCTTATATATTTTCTTTGTTTAAATTAATTTTCTTCTATAGTTTGATATTTTCGTCTGTATTAATCCAATTATTATTTTATTTACCCTTTTCGTTTGAATTTTCGTTTTCTCCGATTCCTTTTTTCGTTTACACCGTGTTTAAAATCTGTTTCGAAAAATGGAGCTTAACCGAGAACTTTGCCGTTAATTTGAATTTTATTTCATTGCAATTACCTTTAACGTTAATGTAAATTCAATTTCCCTTTATGGAAAAGATTTATGGAAACTTTTAATTCGAGAAAATCTAATCGCCATCCATTGCCAGCTAGCGGTTTTCATATGCCACCACCTAATAATTTATTAACTTTTCCATACCAAGAGCGCAAATAAGTCGGCGGTCATGAGCATGTAGAACACGCTGTGCCAGCCTCGCCAGCGCGAGACGAGACCGGCCAAGAGTGGTCCAACCGCGGCTCCTATGCTACCGGTACCGTCGATTATGGCTGTGACCGTGGCGAGAGCCTTGGAGTCGTCGCCGAGGCTTGGATGAGTGCCGAGCTCGGCCGAGACGGCGGTTGTAATGAGCGCGTAGGGACCGTTCACCAACACACCGGCGAGCAACAGCAGTATCACGTTGAGCACCAAGCTCGAACTTCCAACGTAGTCGTACAGGAACAACTGACGACGAACAATGAGATGAGCCATTAGAGTTTTTATTAAGGGGAGCGGCTTTACAATGTGCAAAAAATCGTTTTTTTTTTAAATATATTTCGAAAGCATTGAGAGTATCCTTGAAAATCGAAATATGAAATATTTACGAAGTTATAGCGCATAGTCGAGAGCGCGCCGGGACCGCATCATGCTGTGAACTAGGGAAACTTTAAGGCGTGCAACCACTTTAGATGCTTCAAAGAATCAATTTTTCTTTTAATTTCATAAATCTTAAAATATGTTAATACACCCTGAAAATTTTTAAACGATTAAAATGTCAAGATAATGTCAAAAAAAAAATCATGACAAACAACTCATTTTCGCCCCTTAACGAAACTTTTCGGGGGAGTAAACGTCTCGGCAAGGGGGAGACGAAAAATGAAAATATTTTAAGCTCACTGTTGGTATCGCGAATGAAAGCATCGCGGCACACGTGACGGCGCTCATGCCGCTCCAATCGGAAAGTACACCAGCTGCGATGGCACCGGCAATACCACCAACGTCGAACAGCGTTGACACATCGGCGCTCAGAGTCGCACCGTACGTCGCTAGGAGAAGATAATGATTTGATTAAGCCGAATTATTATGGGATGCGCTTATAATATTGACTTTTTTGCAGAGCGGGTACTGTAAGATGGCATTAGGAGTAGAAAGAACAACCCCAAATTATATATGGAGAAGAGAGCTAGGAATACCGACCATGGAGTATTTAATAAGGGAAAGGGCGTTGAGGTATATGAAGGAGGTGCTGAGGATGGAGGAGGTGAGATGGCCAAAAGTCTGTATATTAGAAGAAGTAAGAGCAATCGTAAACGGAACTCCGTCAAAGTGGGGTAAAAGTTTTGAGACAGTTTTGAGGGATATGCGAATTGAGGAACTCATAATAATGATACAGGAGGGAAGAGAAGTGGAGGAAATAGATAAATAAAAATTAAGAAAGGGCTAGAGAACTTAAAAAAAGAAAATTTTAGAGATGAAAGAGGAAAAAATTAAAAAATCAACATATAATGAAAAATATGAGTATCTAGTTGAAAAGGAGGAAAGACCATGGAAGTACTGGTCGGAAGAGGGAATTGAAGGAAATGACAAAGAAATGTGGGCAAGAATGAGATGTGGAAATATAGGAAGAGCGGGAAAGAAAGGTGAAAAAGATTGGAGGTGCAGGATATGTAAAGAGGAGAGCGAGCCGATAGAGCACCTGTTGGTATGTGAAAAGGGATGGGAACGAGTATCTGACAAGGCAAAAAAGAGCGTGGACGAATGGGTGCGTGGAGTAGATATGCTGGAGATAAAGGAAGAAATTATAAATATGTAGGGGAAAGATCCAAAGAGGAACATGCGGGTATTATCGGGAAATAGGGGAGTGGTGTAAGAAATCGGGTAAGGTGGAAGGGGAAGGAGAGAGTGAAGGAGGGGAATAGTAGAACAAGAAAAAGACAAAAAAAAGATTGAAAGAGTTAAGGGGAGGAGCAGGCGAAGCGAGAAATAGGTTAAGATAGAGAGTAAGAAAAAATATATGTTTGTAAAAGACTTGTATTAAAAGTCATGCAAATAAAACTCGATTATATATATATATATATATATTGACTTTTTTGACAGTTGGTTAAATTGCGAGGGCACTCGGCGTGCACTGTTTGCCTAAAGTTCTCACTCGTACAGTTATTTTGATCTTAATTTTATTTAACAATCATTTTTATCGCAATGTCATTTGAAAAAGATTTTTATCATTTTATTTTAACATTATTTTCATCGTCATTTTAAGTAAAAATCATTTTTATCGTACTTTCATGACTTTATTGCATTATTTTCATTTTCATTTTATTTCGAAATGATTCATATCGTCATTTTATTTATAAATTATTTTTAACTTAGTTTTATCCTATCATTTACAAGGTAATTTTTTTCGAAGATTATTTATATCCTCATTTCATGTAAAAATTATTTTCATCATTTTATCAGGAAAGAAGAAAAAGAGAGGATAAAGAATAATGGATGAGAATGAAGCGTGACAACGTGGGGAGGCGAGAAAATAAAGTATTTAAAGACGAGTCGTGCAGACTGTGCGGGATGGGAAGAGCGAATTTAGAGCATATGAGACAATGTGAGAATTTAAGAAGAATGATAAGTAGAGATATGTGGAAGAAGGTGGATGAACTCTTTAATGAAACAAAGCAGTAGATAGAACGGAATGAGCTGCTAAATGGAAAAAATTAAGCTCGTACTGTGTGAATATGTGAGAATGTCCGAGGAAAAAGTGCGGACTAGGCAAAGCAAGGAGTAAAAAGGGTATAAGATTATCGATGAGAGAAAGAAGGGAAGTGGATAAAAAAAAAGGATTAGAAAGCCGAAAAAAAGAAAATTTTAGAGGAAAAAGCGGCAAGGATAAGAAAATCATCGTACAATGACAAATACAACCATTAGATGAAGTAAAAAGTTCTGAGCGTTTTTTCGCTTTGTTTCGACGATGAAATTAACATAGGATTATCCGATTTAGATCAAATATGCACCGTTTTGTTCGATAACTTTTGTCCATTTTTAAGGCAATGTCATAATTCCGCGATTGAAGAAGTCCTTCGTCCCTATTGGTAAACAACTTGACCAGCTCATTTTCACAAGCCTCTCTTGAGGCCAGTTTTGTACCATGAAGAAAATTTTGCAAATGCTTGAAAAGGTGATAATCGCTTGGTGCCAAGTCTGGACTATACGGCGGGTGCGATAGAACCTCCCATCCAAGCTCTCGGAGCTTCTGGCGCGTCGTTAAAGATGTGTGCGGCCTGGCGTTGTCTTGATGGAACACAACAGCCTTCCTATTGGCCAATTCTGGCCGCTTCTGGTCGATCGCCTGCTTCAATCTGGTCAGTTGTTGACAGTAGAGGTCCGAATTGAGTGTTTGGCCCGATGGAAGCAGCTCATAGTGGATGATTCCCTTCCAATCCCACCAAACACACAGCAAAACCTTCCTGGCCGTTAATCCGGGCTTGGCGATCGTTTGGGCCGGCTCACCGCGATTGGACCACGATCTTTTTCGGCTGTTGTTCTCGTAGGTGACCCATTTTTCATCGCCAGTCACCATCCGCTTCAAAAATGGCTCGATTTCGTTACGTTTCAACAAAGAATCGCAGGCATCAATTCGGTCCAAAAGGTTCTTTTGCGTCAATTCGTGTGGCACACATACATCGAGCTTCTTCTTGAGACCAGCCTTATACAAATGGTTCCAAACAGTTTTCTGGCTAATCTTCAGTTCCTGGGCAATGGAATAAGTGCTCACACGCCGGTCCGACTCGACGATTTCCATGATTTTACCGACATTTTCGACGATTGGCCTACCAGAGCGTGCCTCATATTTGACGTTCATATTACCAGAACGGATTCGTTGGAACCACCGCTTTGCTGGTGCATTCGATACTGTATTGGGTCCATAAACAGCACAAATTTTTTTGGCCGCCTGCTCCGCCTTTTCACCTCGGTCGTAATGGTACTGAAGAATGTGTCGAATTTTCTCTTTTTTACCTCCATTTTGGAACGTTGTAACACACAACTGGCTTCACCAAACACAAAACTGTCGAAGAACTTTTTTTGAAACGTAATGTCACCTTTGAATCGCCGTATAGTATGACCCAATGCGATGTATACATCGTGAGACATGGCTCACTAAAGACATCTAGCGGAAAACGCTCAGAACTTTTTACTTCACCCAATATTGAGCCCCGGGAGGCAAGAATAGCTAAATAATTTTACTTTCATTAAAAAATTATTTTTATCCTAATTTTATTTAAAAATGATTTACGCGATAAAAAATTAACTTTTAAAAATCGATATCTCGAAAACTATAGCGCGTCGTCAGAAAATCCATTTCAGAGAAATCTTATAGCATTAAAATGAAGGTGTATGCCAAATTTTAGATGGAAATTCGGTTTTTCCCTTTTTGAAAGTAGACCCGGAGTTTTTTTTTCGCACCCTCGCATATCAACACTTTTTATTCCTTTATTCTTGTTTGTCTTTATATTTACTAACTTGAAGCGCTAATGTAGAGTGGCAACCAGTATAGGAACGTATAGCTGACGAGTTTGGCGAAAAACAGGGACAGCGAGTACTCGATAACCCCGGGTATTTTGACAGCGCCAACGAATCCGATCGCTTTCTCGCTGCTGGACGATGAGCCGTGCAAGCGTCGATTCACCGATAGCATCGGGCTGGTTTCCGATCGCGTACTCGTCGCGTCCTTGCAAAATAAAAAATACATCAGGTATCGCCGGGCAAAGAGGATCCGATTGGGGGTGTTTTATCGTTAGTATTGTTAATGAGTTAATGAATATTACATTCGACTCGCATCCCGCAAACGCGAATCGATGGTGAGTCAAGCGGGGAAATGCGGTGGATGGGCGTCGTGCGATCGCAAACCCAAGTGAAAAAAAAAAAAAAAAATTCTCTCCCAAACTGAGCTCTCTAACTCAACTCTAGAAGGCATTGCTCAATCATTTTTTCTCCCATTTAATTTGTACGGAAAATTTACTTTTTACGTTTAGACTCGAATAACTCAAAAACTACTTAATATTTGTTAAAACCGATGATCGGGTGAAAGTTGAATAAAATTCATCGATTATTGGATTTTGAGGAGTTACGTGGGTTTGAAAATTGAAAAAAATTCATTTTTTTTTTTCAATTTTATTATCTAATAGTACAATATGTCTAGAATATTCTCCAAAAGTTTTAAGTCAATCGGAGTAAAAGTCTGGGAGAGAGAGAGAGGGCCTTTGGGAATTGCCTCCCGTTGGGAAAGACCGGCCGGAAGCGACGATTTATCTCAAAACACTATTTTTGAAATCGGTGGACACGATTTCTCAAAAACTAAGGCACTGATCTTATGGAAATTTTGCATACTTCTTCAAAATAGCATTGACTAGTGATTGAACGGAAGTTTTTTGTTTTTTTTCGATTACAACTATTTTTACAAGGCCATACGTAGTATAAATTGTACCAAAAATTGATGCATTTTACATACAACTCTGTCAAAAATTCAAATTTCAATTTATTTTTTTTTAATCCTTCGTTCGATCACGAGCTATACTTATCTACTAAGAGAAAAAAGTTGTTTTTTTAATTTCAGATAAAGCTGTCATGAGTTATCCTGACCACCACGAGGACACTTTTTTTGAGGTGTCTCCGGAAACCAGGTCCCACCGGCTGAATTTCCCAAATTTTTGAAATTTTTAAAAAAATATTGTTGAAACGTTGCTCTTTTATGTGCTTAACATTTTGAATAAAATAATATATATTATTTATTTTGGTTCGACTATTTTCTGGGGGTTCTAGAAAATAAACTTTCACTTTTCCGAAGGTGGATTCGAACTCGCGCGCTCGAATCGGCTTGCACATTTCTCGCGTGAGCAACTATTGTGACATTCTTTACCATATGGACTTTGAACGCAAATATCTCGGGCAATTTTTGTCGCGCGACGTAAAAAGCGTTTTGCTCGCAATGGTACATCGTATACCAGGTGTACAAGTATGAAATGCGGATTTCAGACAACAGATGGTGCACCAATGCAGTTTGTGCTATAAAGATTTGATTTTTTGTTTTCATTTGAAGAAAACTGCTGCTGAATCATACCGATTACTTCGAGAAGCTTATGGTGAACATGCTCCATCGCGAGATACGTGTGAACGATGCTTTCGGCGTTTCAAAAGTCGTGACTTCGATGTTTGCAGACAAGGAACATGGAAAATCGCCAACAAAAATACGAAGATGTGGAATTGCAAGCATTGTTGGACGAAGATGATTCGCAAGCACAAAAACAACTCGCCGAGCAATTGGGCGTTAGTCAAGAAGCTGTTTCCAATCGGCTACGAGAGATGGGAATGATTCAGAAGACCGGTAGATGGGTACCACACGAGTTGAACGACAGGCGAATGGAAAAGCGCAAAAACACATGTGACATTTTGCTCGCTCGGTACAAAAGGAAGTCGTTTTTGCAGCGTATAGTTACAGGTGATGAAAAGTGGATTTATTTTGAGAATCCCATGCGCAAAAAATCACGGGTAGACCCAGGCGCACCGTCCACATCGAGCGCAAGACCGAATCGCTTTGGCAGAAAGAGACGATGCTCTGTGTTTGGTGGGACCAGAGGGGTGTGGTCTATTACGAGCTGTTAAAACCTGGGGAAACGTTTAATACTAAACGTTACCAACAACAATTGACCGATTTGTACCGTTCGCTGCTTGAAAAAGGCCAGAATACCGAAAGAGGCAACGCAAAGTCATTTTTCTTCATGACAATGCTCCATCACATACGGCAAAACAACGGTTCGCGACACGTTGGAAGCACTCAGCTGGAAAGTTCTACCCCATGCGGCTTACTCAACAGACTTGGCTCCTTCCGATTACCACTTGTTTGCATCGATGGGTCACGCACTTGCCGAGCAGCGCTTTGGTTCGTACGAAGATGTGAAAAAATGGCTCGATCAATGGTTCGCAGCAAAAGGGCAAGATTTTTACTGGCGTGGTATTCACAAATTGCCCGAAAGATGAGAAAAATGTATAACAAGCGATGGAGCATACTTTGAATAAAGCACTTTTTATCGTTCTTCCGAATTTAACGTGTTTTTTTTAGAAAAAAAATCCGCATTTCATACTCGTGCACCTGGTATGCTCACAAAGGAAATCCTAATAGTGTGAATCAACCTTTGTATATTTGTATCTTTATACACACACACACACACAAGTCCCAAGTTTTGCCGGCCAGGGAACATCGATTCTCCACAGGATGAAGCAACGAAGAGCAAACGATTTCTTAGCGACGAAATGACACACGATACTTGGATATGAGAGAATAAAATCGCATACGAGTACAAATGAAATAGGAACGAAAAAAAAAATAAAAAAAATTAACGGCGTAACACAAGGATGATCACCGAAGTATCGATGCGGGAATAAAAACAAAAAATAAAAAAATGAATCAACCGAATAGGTCATGCACTTACAAGGAGAGCGTCCTGTTGACGCCAGGCAGGGCGATAGGTCACTCGCTAAAGTTCAGCAAATCGAATATTGTTATTATTGTCTTTGCTATCTTTTTTTTGTTTTTTTTTTTTGTGAGCGACGTTCACTAGAATTTTTTGCAAACAGATTTGTCACGCAAAATTCACGCCACATGCAAACGCCCACACTCGGCCAGTCTGGAAAAGTCCACGGAGCGATAGTGACGAGACGCGAAATTGAGCGTTACGATTGGAAAATTGCACGCGATGTATTGTTAAGTGTTTCAGTGAAATTTGGCGAGACTAATTGCCGTTTAGATTAGAGGATTAGCGGAACATGAGTGATAAATAAAAAATAATTATGCCACTGTGAGAATTGCCAATAGTTTTTTTTTTTTTTTAAATAAGCAAAAGAAAAATTATTTTTTCGATTGTTTGATTTTGAAACGATTGTTCGCTTTCTATCAAATTTCACGTCCATCCTCCGGCAACTACAATTAACACGATTTTTCGAAATATTTTTTGTTTTGTTTGTTCGTGAAAGTGCCGGGTGCCGGGGAACCCAAGCGTGTGCTTTACACGGCACCTTTTTTTTTTCATCCTCGAGCATGCATCGCACGTACATTTCCAGCCAAAGTGTTTTGTTCTATCGGAATTTTGGTGCTCTACGATTCGACATAAATCTGAATTTTTGCGGATACACCGACGGTGTTATCGAATCTTGGTTTCTTCGAATAATAATTCCGAAAAGTTAACAAGATGTTTAAAGAAATAATTTTACTGTAGATAAACGATAAAAAAATACATTTTTTTTTTTGACATGCAATGATTTTGTGAATTGTTCTGAAAACTTGTATTTTTACAGAATATTCTCTTTTTTTGGAATGTCTTTTTTCAGAAAATTCTTTTTTTTTCAGAATATTCTCTTTTTTTTTACGAAATTCTTTTTTTTCAGAATGGCACTTTTTCAAGAATATTCTCTTTTTTCAGAATATTCTGCTTTCTCAGAATGTTTTCTATCTTTGGAATATTCTCTTTTTTTCAGAATATTCTCCATTTTTTTATACCGTGCATTTGTTACGTATTTTTCAATTTTTGAAAAATGTATTTTATAGCTATATAATATAGAATATTCTCTTTCTTTTAGCATATCCCCCTTTCTTTTAGAATATTCTTCATTGTTTTTTACACCGCACATTTATTACGGATTTTTCAATTTTTAAAAAATATATCTTATATATATTAGGTGTAGTAAAAAGAAATCCATTATTTTTGCAATAGATGGCTTTAGTAATCTGTATCTCGCGTTCTATAAGTGCGATCGGATTACGCTAGACGGCGTTAGAAAGATAAGATTTCGTACTAAAATAAACATCTCAGACAGTTTTGTGATTGCTTGACTCAATATTTTTTGAGCGCGCGTCAAAGATGGCCACCAGCAAAGTGAAAATACGCCATATTTTACAGTTTTTCTTCGATAAAGGAGAAAACGCAAGCCAGGCGGCTGAAAATGTGAGTAGTGCTTATGGTCCTGATACTGTAACAGCCAATCACGCGCAATGTTGGTTTCGTCGATTCCGTTCCGGTAATTTTCATGTCAAAGATGCACCACGCTCTGGTAGGCCAATTGTCGAAAATGTCGATAAAATAATGGAAATCGTCGAGTCCGACAGTCATGCAAGCACTGTTTCGATTACCCAGGAGCTAAACATTGCACAAAAAACCGTTTGGAACCACTTGAATAAGGCTGGATACAAAAAGAAGCTCGATGTATGGGTGCCACGAGAGTTAACGCAAAAAAACCTCATGGACCGAATTTCCATCTGCGAATCGCTGCCGAATCGCAACAAAATCGACCCATTTCTGAAGCGGATGGTGACTGCTGATGAAAAGTGGGTCACTTACGACAACGTCAAGCGAAAACGGTCGTGGTCGAATCGCGGTGAGCCGGCGCAAACGGTGGCCAAGCCAGGATTGACGGTCAGGAAGATTTTACTGTGTGTTTGGTGGGATTGGCAGAGAATCATCTACTACGAGCTGCTCCCCTACGGCCAAACTCTTAATTCGGACCTGTACCGTCAACAATTGGACCGTCTGGAGGAAGCAATCGCCCAGAAGCGGCCAGCTTTGGCCAATAGGAGAGAAATTGTGTTCCATCGGGACAACGCCAGGCCACACACATCGATAGTGACTCGCCAGAAGCTCCGGGAGCTTGATTGGGAGGTTCTTATGCATCCACCTTATAGTCCGGATCTGGCACCAAGTGATTACCACCTATTCCTGTCTATGGCGAATGATTTTGCTGGTGAAAAATTCGCCTCAAGAGAAGCTTGTGAAAATCGACTGTCCCTGTTTTTTGCCAATAGGGACGAGGGTTTCTATGAGAAAGGCATAATGAAATTACCTTCAAAGTGACAACAAGTTATCGATCAAAACGGTGCATATTAGACCTAAATCGGATCATTCTAACTATGCTAAATAAACCTTTCAATTTCATGCAAAAATAATGGATTTCTTTTTACTACACCTTATATTTCAAAACGGGACGAAATTCAAAAAAAGATAAGTTAAAAAAAATTCAACGAATCAATTTATAACGCGAAAAAAAATCCCTCTATTCGCCAAAAACCTACTTAAATTATTTAAGAAATTTGCCGAAAACATTCCGGCGTTATTATCCAAAATATTCATCAAATCTCATGGATGTCTGAATTGTCAAAGATTCTTATGAATGCCAAATCACGAGACACAGTTTAACTTCCGGTGGATAATGTACGCTCGATAGATTCGAAAATTACAGGCTGCTGGCCATTCGCGAAACATCGTCAGGAGGATAATACACTCGAGGCAAACTCACGTCCTCAGTGCCAACGGAACATGTGTCTGGATCGTCGGCGCAGCTTCCCTCGTCCGAGCTATTGGTTGCCTCGAGTTTGCGATAGCCAAGAGGTCCGGGCGGTGCGCATCCGGCGTCGAGAGGATGCGGTGCCAATGTGAGAAAGATGAGAAAGCCGCATATTCCCATCGCGACTCCGGGCACGATGAAGCTCAGGCTCCAATCGGTCTCGACAAATTCCGCAGCAATCAATGTCCCGAGTATATTGCCGAGGGACGTGTGAGAATTCCAAACACCAAATATCAGGCCACGTTTACCCTTGCCGAACCAATTGCCGACCACCGTTACCACTCCCGGCCAACCGGAAGTCTGAAATATTCCACCTATTGCCTGCAATCGCAAAAACCTAATGTTACAAAGTTTTGAGAAAATTATTCTCAAATGGAATAGTCTCTTTTACCAGGTGTACAAGTATGAAATGTGGATTTCAGACAACAGATGATGCACCAATGCAGTTTGTGCGATAAAGATTTGACACTGCGCTATTTTGTTGTGTCATCAACAAGTGTCAGACGCGCACGAGTGATAAATTGGAAAAGTGTGTGCATAGTGTTGTGTCGTTGTGTTCAATATGTCGAAATTTATACCGAACAAAGAGCGTTCGCGGACAGCATTAATTTTTTGTTTTCATTTGAAGAAAACTGCTGCTGAATCATACAGATTACTTCGAGAAGCTTATGGTCCTTCTCCTTTCGTGGACCTTTCGATTTCCGGTCGACTGCTCTGATCACTGAGCTACGCCAGCCCGCTTACCACACACTCTTCTCGGATAGTCTCTTTATACTTTGCAAACGTTACGATTTCGCAACGTTACAACTCCCCCCTGTCAGAGTCGATCCGTCGCTAACGGATCGACTCGATATTCGCTATACTCTAAAGTGCGGACCGAACTATACCCAATTTTTGTTTTCCTCAAAGTTCGGCCCAAACTACACCCATCCGGCGAGGCTACCTCGGCCTACGCTGGAAACCTCAGGGAGTGGATTCTTTTTCACGGTAATCAACGATTGCCGTGACCGCTGTTGGGCGCCATTTGTAACCCCGGAAAAAACTCCAGAGAACTATCCGAAAAAAATGCGGGGCGCTTCTGGGCCGGGATTCGAACCCGGGACCCCTTTCGATTTCCGGTCGACTGCTCTGACCACTGAGCTACGCCAGCCCGCTTACCACACTCTTCTCGGATCGTCTCTTTATACTTTGCAAACGTTACGATTTCGCAACGTAACAATGGGTACCACATGAGTCGAACGACAGGCAAATGGAAAAGCGCTAAAACACACGTGACATTTTGCTCGCTCGGTACAAAAGGAAGTCGTTTTTGCATCGTATAGTTACAGGGGATGAAAAGTGGATTTATTTTGAGAATCCCAAGCGCAAAAAATCATGGGTAGACCCTGGCGCACCATCCACATCGACCGCAAGACCGAATCGCTTTGGCGGAAAGACGATGCTCTGTGTTTGGTGAGACCAGAGGGGCGTGGTCTATTACGAGCTGTTAAAACCTGGGGAAACGGTTAATACTAAACGTTATCACCAACAATTGACCGATTTGAACCGTTCGCTGCTTGAAAAAAAGGCCAGAATACCGAAAGAGGCAACGCAAAGTCATTTTTCTTCATGACAATGCTCCATCACGTACGGCAAAACAACGGTTCGCGACACGTTGGAAGCACTCAGCTGGGAAGTTCTACCCCACGTGGCTTACTCACCAGACTTGGCTCCTTCCGATTACCACTTGTTTGCATCGATGGGTCACGCAATTGCCGAGCAGCGCTTTGGTTCGTACGAAGATGTGAAGAAATGGCTCGATGAATGGTTCGCAGCGAAAGGGGAAGATTTTTACTGGCGTGGTATTCACAAATTGCCCGAAAGATGGGAAAAATGTATAGAAGGAGCATACTTTGAATAAAGCACTTTTTATCATTCTTCCGAATTTAACGTGTTTTTTTTTTTTTTTTTAGAAAAAAAATCCACATTTCACACTTGTACACCTGGTAATTCAAAAATCATGTGAAAACAAAACGTCGATAAAAATATTTATTAAATAAAATCATTGGGGATTGGGATATACGAACCTGAACGACCACGAAGTACCAGAGACTGTGAATATTGTAGGGTTTTGCAATACCGAAGAGATAGCAAGATATACCGGAGGCCAGCATACCCAGAGACAGGAAATATCGTAGATTCACTCTTTCGGCTACGAAACCACTGAGATACGGTGCCAAAGAAGAAATCGTAAAAAAAAAGAGAAAAAAACTTTCGTTATTACGAGTCGTTTGCTTTCAATGTTCGCCTTCTTATCGCTTACTTCAAATTGTCACCTGAGGAACATTGCTGCCGCGTAGGCAAAGAGAAAGGCCGAATCCAGGGTGCCCAGTAGTGCCGAAGCGTCCGGTGTATCTGAATAAAATTGGGGGCAAAAAAAAAAACCATCCATAAATCCGTGATTATTCTACAACGAATGTCTGTATATCGTATGGATAAAGTGCAAAATCTAGCAAGAAGAGCAGAAAAAAAGATTCTTTGGGTATTGAAAGAATCCTCATATTACTTTGTGAAGAAAAAAAATCGGAAGATAAGGGAAACATGGGCTTGTTGAAATTTTTTTTCTTTTATACGCGATGATTTGTATCTTTTCAACAAGTTTTTGTTGTATTTGAAAGAATACAGAGCGATAAAATGGCGTTAGGAGTAAATAAAACAACACCAAACTATATTTGGACAAGGGAGCTTGGAGTGCCAACTATGGCCTATTTGATAAGAGATAGAGCGTTAAGGTACGTAAGAGCGGTGCTGAGGATGGAAGAATCGAGATGGCCAAAAATTTGTTTCGTGGAGGAGATAAGGGCAATTGCTAAAGAAATTCCGTCAAAGTGGGAAAAGAATTTAGAGAAAGTTTGAAAGGATGTGGGGATAGAAGACGTAGTAACAATGCTAAGAGAAAGAAAGGAAGTGGATAGAATAGATGAAGAGATTTAAAAAAAGGATTAGAAAGCCTAAAAAAGAAAATTTTAGAGGAGGAAGCGGAAAGAATAAGAAAATCATCGTATAATGGCAAATACAAATATATTGTGGAAAATGAAGAAAGGCCATGGAAGTATTGGTCGGAAGAGGTAACGAAGGTCAGGGATAAAGAAATGTGGACGAGATTAAGATGCGGAAGTATTGGGTGAAGTAAAAAGTTCTGAGCGTTTTCCGTTAGTCTTTAGTGAGCCATATCTCACGAATAAAAATGAATAAAAATAAATGAAAATAAATAAAAATGAACAAAAATGAATAAAAATGAATAATAAAGAACAAAAATGAATAAAAATGAATAAAAATAAATAAGAATAAATAAAAATAAATAACAATGAATAAAAAAGAATAAAAATGAATAAAAATAAATGAAAATGAATAAAAATTTAAAAAAAATGAATAAAAATTAATAAAAATAAATAAAAATAAAAATGAATAAACATGAATAAAAATAAACGAAAAAAAATAAAAATGAATAAAAATGAATAAAAATAAACAAATAAATAAAAGTGCTCACCGAAAGGCGCCCAATCGCACCAGGTATCGCGATCGCTGACGTTTATCGCCAGACCCGGCGGCGGCGCCAAAATACTGCAGTTTCTGTTTAATACATTTTTGACAACGGATATTGGTTTGCGCGTCATGTGATAGCAGGTGTAGGCGAGGTAAGTGAGAGCGAGAATGCCGCCGCGATGCCAGGCTAGGCGGTTGAGTCCTCGCTGGGGACAGCACTTGGAGGAGAGCCATTCGATGGCGGGTAAAGCCCAAGGTACGTCTCGAGCCGCCAAGGACATTATCGGAGAACAGTCGATGACGTAGGTGCAGAAATTTTTCTAAAATCCGTCCGTGCACTTTTTTTCTTAGCCGGCGATAACGAGCCAAGATTTATCCAAGACTTTTTTTTTTTTGGCGGATCCACCGGTTCCTTATACAACGCTGGGAACAAAGGAACGCGGCGAGGAAGAAATTGACGACAGTTTCATTCTTATCATCGTCGATGAGCAACGATCCTCGGCGCGCCGTTGTCTGCGCTCGCTCGTAGACTAACGTCGATGCGAAAAAACGCAACGTCAAATGTCAAGAACAATGGAGAGACGGAGAAAACGATGATAACGTCGGCAAGGCCACAGCCGGAGAAGGGTCTTTGTGGAATAATGAGGCGGAACGACAGTGTCGTTGGATAAGAATTGTAGGCAACAGGAGGGGGAGGGGGGGGGGGGATAAATATACGCTGACTTCAACTTCACAGCAACTTTTCTGCAAATATAAAATGTTGCAAGTCAAGTACACGAAGAGAAAAGACAAAAGGAATATCAAAAAATCCTCAAGAAAATCTAAATAAACCCAAACATAAGCTATCGTGAACAAAGAGTCTGACGAAAAAAGAAAAATTAATAGAAAATAATTCCAAATACGAAAAAATTATGAGTCTGATGTGGAAGAAAAAGAGAAAGCAAACCCAAACTCGACACGAAAATAATCGTAAGTGAAGAACGTGAAAAGAAAGTAACGAAAGCAAAAATAAATTCGAACCTAAAATATCTTCAACAAAGAGCCCGAGGAGGGAGAAAAGAAAAAAGGAAACCCAAACAAACCCCCAAATATAAAATATCATTGATGAAGAGCTCGACGAGGAAGAAAAATTTAAAAAAGAAATGAAAACAAACCCAAACGAACCCAAACAAACCCAAACAAACCCATACAAACCCAAACAAATCCAAACAAACCCAAATACAAAATATCACGAAGAGTCTGAGGGAAGCAAAAACAAACCCAAACAGAATATTGTGATTCGAGTGTCTGGTGAAAAAAAAATACCCCAAACAACCCCAAACATGAAATATTAGAGGCAAAAAAAAACAACGATCGATCGGACACGCGTTATGCGTGAATTGAACGTTTTTTTTTTTCAATCTCCATCAAGGACTTTCCAACAAAGAAATAGTGCATAGTCGAAAATGGCCTTGAAAAAAAAAAGAAAACAATATTCACCCTCTCGTAATTTCGCACAACCCAAACAAACCCAAACAATCGCGCAAGGCCTGCCACGTTTCACATTTTCGTGCACGAGAAAAACTAAATACTGTGAGGAAAAAAAAAATTAACACGGCGACGAAATATCAAGTCGCGGGGACAAACCTCGTGTTTGTATACCGAGCGTGTATTGTTAAAAGGCGCCAACGATGCAACTAAGAACGTCAGTGGAAACGTCAAAAAGGAATTTTCACATTTGCGGAGGAGTCGTTCCGTTAGTTCGAGTGCCAGAAGGACGCTGAGTTTTCGTACTGGCGAGCTCGCGACGTGTCGTTCTGACTGTGAGTCACGGCGCTTCTTGTGTTTACAGGGTGAGGGCGACACCGTCCGGCGAGTGATCGCCCCGCGCTGCTGGAACGATACTCGCCCGAGGTCGTTGCGCGTACACGGTGTGTGCCGGAAGTTGAGTTTGATCTTTTGAAATTAGACGGATGGTAAAATTCTGAAGTGAAAAGTCCTTGGCAATTTTTGACTCCGACGAACGGTTGCCGAGATATTGACGAAGTAAGGAAGAGCGAATCCGCTGCGCTCCCCCACTACTCTCGCGCGAAGGGGCGGGGCCGACGCAGCGGAGCGCGCAACTGATTGGCTTGCACTAGTTAACTTATATCTAAGCAAATACGCATCGGAGGCGAAAGTGGAAGAGGACTTTTCGCTTCAGAATTTTGTCATCAGTTTGCTCTCTTAAAATGAGACGCGACTTTTTGGACACTCGGTACAAAATCCACGATTGCAGGAAAAATTGTATGTAGTTTGTTCAAATGTGTTTTTTTTCGGCAATTGCTTGGAAGAACGAAAGGATGGTTCGATTTTGCGTGATTTTATCGACGATCATTGTCAATTTTTTTTTCCCTGACTAACAATCAATTAACAGAATTAACACGCCGCTTTGCATCGTTATCTGATGTTTTTTTTTTCGCGCGAAAACACATGTCTGAAATAATAACGTGATAGACGATACTTCTCGCTAATTGTCGCGTTGATTCGCTCACTCAGTGACACAGAAAAATGAGCCGTCACTTCGTTGGGCAATGCCCTGTGTGTTGAGAAACACGATGACATCAACACTCCGCATAATTATCGCGAGTCCGTGTGGATTTATCTCGAGCAAGCTGATTCCTCCACCATCTGGCTCCAGTTGATAGCACACAAAGCAGTGCCACGTGCGCCGAACACATGCTCGCTGTTTCATCATTAAGGAGATACGATAATGGGGTTGAATCCAACTTTCGAGGCTGAAATTTTTCTATGATGTTGACGAATACGTTATGCACCCTTTGGAAAAATTTGAGCTATATTGACCATCCAGTTTTTTTCGTAATAAAATTGCAAAGTCGAGCATTTTGAGCTAGTGAAGCACGTCGTCGTTATGGAGACGGTCGGACCGGAAGTGCGGTAATCCACGGTTTTGTTACTCACGTATCCAACTAAGGTCGTTGGAAAACTGAAATTTGATAAATTAGACATAACAGATATTGTAAAAAAAACGAAAATTCGCACTTCACCGTGTAGTTCAAGCGCTACATTATAAAACAGTTTCAACTTCCGGTTGAATATTATCATAATGACGAAACAGTACCCATAGACTTGGCAGCGTCGGGCGTAACAGCTGATTCGTTTGGCGAGCATAACCTAGCTCTGTAGTGACAGTTTTCGTTGTCGCCGGCTGTAGCGACAGCCAATCGCATGCACGATCAGAAGAAAGGGAGCCTCTTATGGGCTGTTGCTAGGTAACGACAACGAAAACGGTCGCTACAGAGTTTCAGAATCTCGGTACTGCTTGGAAATCGTCGTGAAGACTCCAGAGTCGTTGATGATATAATTTTTCAGTTTCTGATTAGTAAATATGCAATAAATAAAATATTTATCACAAATTTGGCACTTTGCGATCGACAATACGAATATTCAACATAAGTTACCATAAATCAGAACACCCGTGGGGTGATATACCAGGTGTACAAGTATGAAATGCGGATTTCAGACAACAGATGGTGCAGCAATGCAGTTTATGCTATAAAGATTTGACACTGCGCCATTTTGTTGTGCCATCAACAAGTGTCAGACGCGCACGAGTGAACAAAAAGCAGTCGTGGACAGGATTAATTTTTTGTTTTCATTTGAAGAAAACTGCTGCTGAATCATACAGATTACTTCGAGAAGCTTATGGTGAACATGCTCCATCGCAAGATACGTGTGAACGATGCTTTCGGCGTTTCAAAAGTCGTGACTTCGATGTTGCAGACAAGGAACATGGAAAAGCGCCAAAAAAAAATACGAAGATGTGGAATTGAAAGCATTGTTGGACGAAGATGATTCGCAAGCAGAAAAACAACTCGCCGAGCAATTGGGCGTTAGTCAACAAGCTGTTTCCAATCGGCTGCGAGAGATGGGAAAGATTCAGAAGACCGGTAGATTGTGTAACCCCGGAAAAAACTCCAGAGAACTATCCGAAAAAAATGCGGGCCGCTTTTGGGCCGGGATTCGAACCCGGGAACACCTTTCGATTTCCGGTCGACTGCTCTGACCACTGAGCTACGCCAGCCCGCTTACCACACTCTTCTCGGATAGTCTCTTTATAGTTTGCAACGTTACGATTTCGCAACGTTACAATGGGTACCACATGAGTTGAACGACAGGCAAATGGAAAAGCGCAAAACCACATGTGACATTTTGCTCGCTCGGTACAAAAGGAAGTCGTTTTTGCATCGTATGGTTACAGGGGATGAAAAGTGGATTTATTTTGTGAATCTCAAGCGCGAAAAATCATGGGTAGACCCAGGCGCACCATCCACATCGACCGCAAGACCGAATCGCTTTGGCGGAAAGACGATGCTCTGTGTTTGGTGGAACCAGAGGGGCGTGGTCTATTACGAGCTGTTAAAACCTGGGAAAACGGTTAATACTAAACGTTACCAACAACAATTGACCGATTTGAACCGTTCGCTGCTTGAAAAAAGGCCAGAATACCGAAAGAGGCAACACAAAGTCATTTTTCTTCATGACAATGCTCCATCACATACGGCAAAACAACGGTTCGCGACACGTTGGAAGCACTCAGCTGGGAAGTTCTACCCCATGCGGCTTACTCACCAGAGCTGGCTCCTTCCGATTATCACTTGTTTGCATCTATGGGTCACGCACTTGCCGAGCAGCGCTTTGGTTCGTACGAAGATGTGAAAAAATGGCTCGATTAATGGTTCGCATCAAAAGGGGAAGATTTTTACTGGCGTGGTATTCACAAATTGCCCGAAAGATGGGAAAAATGTATAAGCGATGGAGCATACTTTGAATAAAGCACTTTTTATCATTCTTCCGAATTTGACGTGTTTTTTTTTAGAAAAAAAAAATCCGCATTTCATACTTGTACACCTGGTAAATATAGTCTCTTTGTTGACCCCGAGGGAGTCAACGGATGGCAAGGTCGCACGAGTGTTAAATGCCGCCCGTTTTCGAATACCACTAATCACCGTGGTGCGGCAATACGTTCAACGAAACGCATTTTTAAAGTCATATATTTTATTTTTGACGCGTGACCATTTATCGTTCAATATTGATTCGGTTCAATAAATAAATCTAAATGTTTTTTTCAATCGACTGAGTTGCTGCGCTATCTGATGATCGCAGTAAAAGAATAAGCGTCGCCAACCGTGAAAAAAAAAAAAAGACAAACTCGCAACACAAACAGTGCGCTGTCGTCAAATGTATAGTTTTCTTTTAAATATAAAATATTCGAAAAATGAACATTAAAACACGTTATTAATACGTTTTTGTAAAAATAATAATCACAAATGGACCCGGTGCGTTGATCTAGTTAGCGTAATGGCCAACGATTGGGGGAGGTCACGGATTCGAACCCCAGTCGCGTCCTTACTTTCGCCGTGAAATGTTTTTCTTCGAAATTTTCGCGGTAAAAGGTGACCGGAATCGGCTGTATCGGTATAGGTTTTATGCAGTTTCCCTGTGCCCATGGCAGACGTGTCATGTTGAATACGACACAGAGGTGGAAGTCGGCTGCGGCCGCAACGTGGGGGGGGATTGTGGAATAAAAGATAGTGCAGCAAAGCGAGCGATGTAAAAAGCCGAAAAGGCGATGCAAGTGAAACTTAAAAAAAAAGAAATCTTAAATGCACGACTGGAAATTGATTACATTAATCGCGTCGCTTTCGAACGAAGCATTGGTGTAGAAGTTAGTGCCTTGCTCGCAAAAAATAAAATTTTACCAACTGATAATTCGGAAAAATGCGCTGTCCGAAAAATTGTCGCAACGGGAGGAACGAAAGAAGAAAAATGACGAGTATTCGAGGGAATGTGCGAAGACACTTTGCCGACACGCGACAAAGTGCAAATACTGTGACGCGGTATTCTCAGTAGTGGGATCAACGTCTCTTCTTCTTTTCCTGCTTCCTCGGTCTGTGTGGCCTCCTCGGTGTCACTTGAGGACTATTCTCCGAGCATTCCACGTCGCTCGGATCGTCCTGCAAAGAAATCGAAGAATCAAAACGGGAAGCAATGCGAAGATTGGAATAAACGCAAACTAGACCGGAAGCGTACTAGCGTCGTTCTTACTTTCAGCATCGCGACGCCGTCCGAAGGACCCGACTGATAAGTCACTATTGCCAATAGACAAATAACTTGGAACACCGCTCCGACGTAAAGGCCGAATCTGAGCAATTGCTCGACCACGGTCTCCTCGGCAGGCAACAAGAGTCTCTTCAGATGAGGATCAGCTTCGGCCATCTCTCTAGCTCTCTATCTCCGCGACGCCTGGGTTCCTTTTCGAATTGTTTGGGTTTCGGTGCTCAGGCAGAGGCTTTCCTAATCCAGGAAAAAAAATTTTTGTTTCAAATGTGTTCTGGCGCTTGACTACAAAATATCGAACGCCACGCATTCCGCCGCATTAAAAGATGCAAGATTGGCCCAAGGACTGGAGCGGACGGCTCGAAAACTTTTTGCAGAAGAGTAAGGCCAATATAGTAAATGCAATTTCATAACTAATATTATAAATCTGACTTTCTGTCTGTCTGTCTGTTTGTTACTGAATTACGCCAAAGCGGCTTGATCGATTTCAATGAAATTTAACACGTCGATAGCTTATGGCCTGGGTTAAGGGGCCAGTCCACTTTGAAAATTTCAAAAAATCGATTTTTTTTTACTGTTTTCGAAAGTACATACATTCAGAAATATTGTGTCAATATTGCCGATTGAGTTTAGGTAAGAGTTTTTCATAGTATAAACTTCAAACGCGTTTTTCTCGAAACAACGTTTTCAAAATCTAGCTCCATCGTATCTCTAAAACTAATAAACCGATTCTCTTGAAATTTCAACCACATATTGTAAACATGATTGGCAACAAGACGACCGTCGATGGTTTTAAAATTTAGATTTTTACTCTTTTTTTTTGCGAAAAACTGCGAAAAAAACGCGTTTTTTTTACTTTTTTCGTTTTTCATCTGCCATTTTTTTATTTTTTGATAAAACTTTATATCCAAGGGTCATTTTGTAGCTGGTGTTATACTGAATCTAATAGACTTTGATTTTTTTGTTTCAGACAAGCCGTTGCCGAGTTGTGATGGAGCTACCTAGCCCACCTATTTTTGAGGCGTTACGTTAAACTATAGTTTTTCTACTTAAAAATGAATAAAAATGAATTAAAATTTTTTTAAAATGTATTTCAAGACTTAATTTATCAAGCCCAACAACTTTTATATTCATATCTTTTATAAAATCCTCAAAAAAAAATCGCGAAAATAGCCTTTTTTTCGTGGCTCCAAAGTGGACTGGCCCCTTAAGACATAGAATACTTTTCATTCTAATATCACATATTTTTCTAATTATAATATTATATTCTCAAATCTAATCGAATTATGAAATTAAAATTATTATATAAACAAATGAAATTTAGAATGTAGATAGCTCATGACACATAGGATACTTTTCATTCTAATTCTAATATCTAATATATTAGATGAAGTAAAAAGTTCTGAGCGTTTTTTCGCTTTATTTCGACGATGAAATTAACATAGGATTATCCGATTTATATCAAATATGCGCCGTTTTGTACGATAACTTTTGTCCATTTTTAAGGCAATTTCATAATTCCGCGATTGAAGAAGTCCTCGTCCCTATTGGTAAAAAACTTGACCAGCTCATTTTCACAAGCCTCTCTTGAGGCCAGTTTCGTACCGTCAAGAAAATTTTGCAAATGCTTGAAAAGGTGATAATCGCTTGGTGCCAGGTCTGGACTATACGGCGGGTGCGATAGAACCTCCAATCCAAGCTCTCGGAGCTTCTGGCGCGTCGTTAAAGATGTGTGCGGCCTGGCGTTGTCTTGACAACGTTGAAGTTTGCATCGTTGGAATGCAACGATTTTTTTTTCTTTATTTTTCATTTCTTTGATTTTATCATTATCCGAAGCTTTTTTTTGCAAATTGAGATTATAAATCTCTAATAAGAATACGTAAAAATGCTTGAGTGATTTTCACAGCCTTAATCGGCCAAATAAAATGTGTGCTATTGAAGAAAAATAATTTTTCGTTGCGTTCCAACGATGCAAACTTCAACGTCATTCGTCTTGATGGAACACAACACCCTTCCTATTGGCCAATTCTGACCTCTTCTGGTCGATCGCCCGCTTCAATCTGGTCAGTTGTTGACAGTAGAGGTCCGAATTGAGTGTTTGGCCCGATGGGAGCAGCTCATAGCGGATGATTCTCTTCCAATCCCACCAAACACACAGCAAAACCTTCTTGGCCGTTAACCCTTAGTGTGCACACCTTCACAGCGAATCATTTCGTGCACACGGGGTCAATTTGACCCCAGGCCATTTTTGACCTCGAATATCTCCGTAACTATGCGCTTTTCGGAAAAAGATTGAGTCACTTTTTGCAATGAATCGATCAAACTTTAAGGCCGCGAAGTTAGATTTCCAAAAAAAAGCTTTTATAATTGTTCAAAAACGTGCTTAAAGTTGATGGTGCGCAAAAAAAGTGCTGCAGGTAAGAAAAAAATGTTGGGGTCAGGCTGACCTCGGATGCACACTAAGGGTTAATCCGGGCTTGGCGATCGTTTGGGCCGGCTCACCGCGATTGGACCACGATCTTTTTCGGCTGTTGTTCTCGTATGTGACCCATTTTTCATCGCCAGTCACCATCCGCTTAAAAAAATGGCTCGATTTCGTTACGTTTCAGCAAAGAATCGCAGGCATCAATTCGGTCCAAAAGGTTCTTTTGCGTCGATTCGTGTGGCACCCATACATCGAGCTTCTTCTTTAGACCAGCCTTACGCAAATGCTTCCAAACGCTTTTCTGGCTAATCTTCAGTTCCTGGGCAATGGAATAAGTGCTCACATGCCGGTCCGACTCGACGATTTCCATGATATTATCGACATTTTCGACGATTGGCCTACCAGAGCGTGCCTCATCTTCGACGTCCGTATTACCAGAACGGAATCGTTGGAAGCACCGCTTTGCTGTTGCATTCGATACTGTATTGGCTCCGTAAACAGCACGAATTTTTTGGGCCGCCCGCTTCGCTTTTTCGCCTTGGTCGTAGTGGTACTGAAGAATGTATCGAATTTTCTCTTTTTTTCTACCTCCATTTTGGAATGCTGTAACACACAACTGGCTTCGCCAAACATAAAACTGTCAAAGAACTGTTTTTAAAGCGTAATGTACAGTATGACCCGATGCGATGTATACATCGTGAGATATGGCTCACTAAAGACATCTAGCGGAAAACGCTCAGAACTTTTTACTTCACCCAATGTGTACATATATATATATATATATGTGTGTGTGTGCGTGTGTGGGTGTATGTATATACTTTTTGGATGCAACGTACGGTCAATATCTTGGGCCACTAATGAAAATTGACGCAGCGAAACAATTGACGCGTTTGTACACAAGCGGCAAAGAGGAAATGTAAAACGAGCGGTCTCGACGGACTTTCGGGGAGAAAAATTTCGCGTTTTTTTTATCAGTGCCTATCGCATATTCGTGGTGAGGAAGAAAAATTTCCGCGCCCACACTCTCCCGATCGCCGGCCTTCTCGTTTGTGTATTTCGTGACGCGAGATCAATAACGTAAAGTGACAACACTAGCGTGAAGTGTCCGACGGCATCGTCGGAAGTTGCACCTGGTTGCACCCGCGCGAGCGCTGCCAACCTTACGTCACACTTTTGGACGAAAAAAAAAAACTTGTCCAGAATATGTGTCTTTGTGCAAGCGCGGGGAAATTCAAGATTCGATAACGTAAATTTGGTCGAGGAGGTTGCGCGTTGTCTTTGCGGAGCAGGCGCCAAGGACAGTCGCATGTGCTTAAGGCGGGGCGACTTTAGGAGACCGAAAATTAGATGATTTGTTGGATTTTTTTATTGTGAAAAAAAAAAAACGGAAATTTCCGCAACTCTGACAATAATTTATTCATATTTTCATACATGTCTGGTAATTTTTTCAAGTTATTTCATGCATTAATTGAGGTGTAATCCGCTGTGTCCCTTGGCGTGTCCTCATCGTCTTTGTCGATTTGCGGGAATTCTGCAGCTCGCAATTCGCATTTGATATAGTCCAAGAAATTTTTATACATTCTTGAGATGTTTTTCAAGAACATGAAACTAAATTTTGAGAAAAAAAAATCGAGAATTGAATGTTGGAACGTGTTTGAAAAAAAAATGATCAATTTTTACCATTTTTTTCCCGGAATTTTGCAATAATAAATATGTATTAAACAATCTAATCTTTCCAACTTTAGGTTCATGTTTTAATAAATTATATTATGTAAGCGTGTTCCAAATTTGAAGATGATCCATCAATTATTTTTTGAGTTATGATTGCCGCAAATTGAAAAAATGTCGTTTCGAGAAAAACACGTTTAAAGTTTCACAAACGAACAAACTCAAAGTCAAATGTGTTTAATGAAACGATAAAGTGTCTTAGCGATTAATCAGTGATTCCAGCACCATACAGCAGTCCTTCCTCTTCCTCATCCAACTCATTTGAAGCTTGCATTTCCTCTTTACGAGCTTTTCGAGCTTCTTTTGTCTCTAATAAACTTTTTCTATTTTGCCGAGCCAAGCGCATCTGATCCATTTGCTCGGCATTTCCGTAGCTCTGCCTGCCAACTACGATTCGTAGTTCATTCGTAACCATGAGTAGGGCTGAATTATCCTTCATTGAATAAAATAGCAGCAAGAAATGCCGCTACCTCGATTATTTTGTCCCCAGAATGGAGATGTTTTGGAGCTAATCGCCATACGGTTGAGTTTGGGCTTGTTTGGGTTATGAAAACCCAAACAAACTACCTAACTGAGCGCTCGTGGATAGCTGAGCGCGCTTGGGAGTCGAGCGAAGAGTCTTTATCATTTACATACATACGGTTAGAAGGAATCCGACTATCGTTATGAAATTTCCAGGGTATATTCTTAAGATATTTTGCTAACGATTTATAAAATTAAAAAAAAAAAATGATTTTTTGAAGCCTCTAAAGTGCTTGTCCACCTTAACCCTTCGTGGTCGCTCTGGGTAGAATCGACCCGTCGATCAATTTTTGGCGTAAATATATAATATAATATATATACAACATGTAGGACGCGATCTACACTAGCGCCGCTTGATCAGAACACTTATTTTTCCCTTTTCAACATTTTTTCTGACAAGAGTATCGGACCGAAGGTCGAGGTTTTACAGACAATTTATATCTCGTCTTGCCAAGACTGCGTTTCCTTTTAATTGAAAAACATCGATAAACAATGAATTTATTATCATTCAAAAACAAACCGCTGGCGTCTCTGTACGGCCAATCGTTTTGAGCTTCTCGCAACTATCTCGAATGTTTTTTTTTCTACTCCTCGAGTAATCCGAAGTGAGCAACGCTCGAAGCTTCGCCTCATTCGCCGCCGGGCAGCGCCTCCACCGACGCCGCGATCGTCAGGCGCGCCAACTCTCTTCAACATCCGTGTACGCGCGTCAACGGCAAAACGGCCTGAATACGAAACATTTTTTCTCACCAAACTCGACGCGATCGCACACGTGCCAAATTACTCGCTATCCGCAGCCTCCTTCTTTTCTCCGAAAAAAAAAAAAAAAAAAAAAAGAAAGTCTCAACGCTCGCGTCGCGATAGACCGCGTGTCTTTCGTGCGAGCCCTCGAGCTTGGATTCAAATTAAGCGGTTCGCGAGAGTTCGCCGGAAGTGGCGCCCTGGTTTCGAGGCTTCGTCGCATCGCGAGTCCGTGGATGTGAACCTTTGTTTTGTACCATAGTACCAATGGCTGCCATCTTTACTTTTCGATGGATGTTTTCCGCGGTGATCGCGCAATTACTCGTTATTATCGCGGTAAATAATAAAACGTTCGTGTGATAGAAACAACGCGGCGGAACGTCGCGATGTAACGTGTGACGTAAAACAATCAAAACGAGCTGCCCCGTCCTCGTTAGCCGTGAAAAAATGTTCGTGTTTACATTCAAGTTTGAAGTGAGCTTCTGTATTCCTGTCACATTAAGGTAAGATGATGAGAGGAGACAAAAAAAAAAGAAAAGAAAAGAAAACGTCGACTCGGTCGTTTATTTTTAAACGCTTCGGGAATTGCCGATACGAGAGCCCGACCAGAGAGAGAGAGAGAGAGAGAGCGAGAGAGTGAGCGTTCTCGATATCGCGCGATCGAGAAACTTCTCGCTTCACGAAATTTACTCGATAACGAAGACGCCGCCGCGAGAGAGAGAGAGCGAGAGGGACGAACGAAATGCGAAAAAATATGTTAAAAAAAAAGTTCGCTCGGAAAAACGACGAGCCGTGAATTCAACGCTCGTGTGACGTACATTTTTTTTTTCTCGCCTTATCGATCGTAAAAGCTTTTCTAATATTTACAAGTTTACGTGATTTTGTTTTTTTTTTTTCTCTCTCTCGCGCCTCGAAATTCGCGGAAAATCGCGACTTCTTCCCCCCCCCCCCCTCCTTCCGCCCCGCGGCACGACGCACCCTAACCAAGCTGCGCGTAATGACGTAAATTCGCGAGAAGCGAATGTCCCAAGCCTCGTAATTTTCATCCCCCGCGGCTGACTTTCCGGGACGAAAAAGAAAAAAAAAAAAAAACATGATTTTTCGAAACTCCACAGGCTTCGTATACAGTGTCGTTTTCGGTTGGTTTTTTTTTTTTCTTTCTTCAATGAGCTTCCGTATGGTGGCAGCAATGGCTGTGTGTTGAACAACGGCGCTGCAGCGAGGTCGCGGGCGGGGGTGGAGGGGGTAGGTCGACCACCCTCAACACAATGTGCAAATTCTTCGGAGTATGAAGCTTTCTTGGAAAACGTCGAAGAGTTCTCCGGAGACGCTCTTCGACCGAAGAGACTTTCGTTGCGACGCCGAAGATGGGCAAAATGAGCGGAGATTGGGAGATCGTCGACGAGGGGAAGAATTGAACTTCCGGAGGGTGGACAAAAAAAATAGCGAGCGGCGCTCTCTAGAGATCTTTCGTTCGGCGCCGCTCGAGCGAAAGTTCCTCGGCGTCGTAGCTCTCGTACTCGGAGCGCGGATGAAACTAGCAATTTTCACATTCTCGGCGGTAACAAAAATCTTGTCGCGTGAGTTTGCGGCGCGGATGAAACTAGCAATTTTCACATTCTCTAATGAAAATCTTGTCGCGTGAGTTTGCGGCATGGACTTCTGCG
Organism: Ophion ventricosus; assembly: GCA_963932345.1. NCBI lineage: Eukaryota > Metazoa > Arthropoda > Insecta > Hymenoptera > Ichneumonidae > Ophion > Ophion ventricosus. Next base: position 28,472,227 of record OZ010718.1, on the reverse strand, counting down.
AGGAGGCGAGGAGAGAGGAAAAACTTTGCGCTGACTTTTGCGACTGAAAATGGGAGGGAAAATAACACGGACGGTCGAGCTCAGACATAAGAGATGGAAGTTTGCGGGAGGGTAGGATTTTTTTTTCTAGGATGTCGAAGTTCGAGACGTTAGAATGCGATGAAAATTCATATTTCTGAATTCCTTTAATTGCTTTCGGCAAATTTTGCCAACCGAGACATCATTGAGCATTTTTTTCAAGATATATTTGCGTTGCGCGACGTTGTTCTGTAAAAAGTGTAATCACGGTAATTAAAAGGAGGAAAACAAAAGGGCTCGAAGTTCGGATCGTTGAGACGCAAGGATTTGTTTTTTTTTTCTTCTAATTCCTGGTTTTTATTGTATTATTATCGAGAATTATATTTTGGAGACTCGGGTCGCAGATCGCTGCACAAGTAGACTGAAAAATTGTCGCGTTATTTTTGTAGCTTAAATCGGTGAAAGGAAACTTGGGAAATAAGGGAAAAAAGTATTCTGCCGCTTTCCAACGATGCAAAGTTCAACATCACGAAAACAGAATGTAAGGAAAAAGACTTTGCTTGAGTTCGGACTATGCAAACTTCAACGACGTATATTTTTTCCAGTTACTCAATTTTCTTGTCGCCGAGACTTTGTCTATTGAGAGATTTTACCGCTCGACAATTAAGATCCTTCGGAGATCTACAATCGAGGGGATGCAAAGATATTTGGTACTTCAATTGGAAATGTGGAAATGAAAATTGATGGAAGAATTTCCTCGCGTTCCAACGATGACAACTTTAGCACCGTCGATGTATCGTATCGATGCAGACGTTTATCTAGCGCTAAATGGGTTACGTGGGTTTCAAAGCCAAAATAAAAGCATATTTTCTCTATTTTTCTCTATTTTCTCTATTTGGGAGTACAAATTAATTCGGTCCGTTTTTTTGTGGTAAAAAATCCATCTATTTCAAAATCAAAGGTACGAATAGATTAATCAAAGTATTGTCCATCGCTGGCTACTACTTTTTCCCACCTCTCGGGCAATTTTCGAATTCCATCTCGAAAACAAAATCTCGTCTTTTGAGGCGATCCAAGTTTCGAGCCAATTTTCGATTTCTGCGGAAGAAGTGAACCGGTGAGCTGCTAAATCCTGCTGCATCCGTTGGAACAGCCAGTAATCAGAAGGAGCAATGTCCGGAGAATACGGCTGGTGCGGTAGACTATCCCATTTGAGCGTTTCCAAATATTTTTTTACGACTTTTGCGACACGAGGCGGAGCGTTGTCATGCAGAAGAATAATTTTGTCATGTCTTTGCTCGTATTCCGGCCGTTTTTCTCGTAACGCACGGCTCAAACGAATCAATTGTAGTCTATACCGATCGCCCGTAATGGAATCGCCAGGTTGTAGCAGCTCATAGTACACAACACCCTTTTGGTCCCACCAGATACACAGCATGACCTTCGAACCATGGATATTCGGCTTTGGTGTTGATGTTGAGGTCGATGGCAACGATTTACCGGGCAAAGCGTAGTATTTTTTCTTCTTGGGGTTATCGTAGAATATCCATTTCTCATCCCCAGTCACAATCCGATGTAAAAAACCCTTTCTATTTGCCTTTGAATCAGCTGCTCACAAGAGAAAAATCGCCTTTCAACGTCTCGCAATTTCAGTTCACGAGGCACCCAATTTCCTTGCTTTTCAATCAATCCCATGGATTTTAGTCGTACGGAAACTGCTGGTTGAGTCACTCCCAATGAATCTGCAAGCTCTTCTTGCGTTTGACTCGGATCTTCATCGAGTAATGCCTCCAATTCATTGTCTTCGAATTTTTTTGGCCTGTCCAGGGCGAGGCTTGTCTTCAACGCTGAAATCACCGTTCTTAAAGCGTCGAAACCATTCCCTACATGATTTATAAGTTGGAGCATCGTCACCATAAACTTCAACAAGCATTCGACGCCGCTTCAGCTACACTTTTCTTCCAATTAAAGCAGAAAAGTAATACTTGCCGCAAATGCTGCTTAGTTAACACAAAATTTGACATATACAACACAGTAAAAAACAAGGTTTTTAATGGAACTCAAAGCGATATAAAGTGAATGTTATTGACGGATGTCTAACCTCTCTGAAAGCACCGAAATCAGCTGTCACTGTGAAACATTCATAACAGCCAGAGCCATCTCTTGAAAACGGACCGAAGTCATTTGTACTCCCAATAAAAAGAAATCCATTATTTTTGCATAAATTGAAGGAAAAAATAATGAATCTCTTTTTACTACACCTAATATAATATATAAATTATTTTATTCAAAATGTTAAGCACATAAAAGAGCAACATTTCAACAATAATTTTCAAAAATTCCATTCAAAAATTTGAAAAATTCAGCCGGTGGGACCCGGTTTCCGGAGTTCCTAAAAAAAAAAGTCTCCTCGTGGTGGTCAGGATAACTCATGATAGCTTTATCTGAAATTAAAAAAAGCAATTTTTTTCTCTCAGTAGATAAGTATAGCTCGTGATTGAACGAAGGATTTAAAAAAAAATTGAAATTTGAATTTTTGCCAGAGTTTTATGCAAAATAATTCAATTTTTCGTACAATTTACACTACGTGTAGCCTTGCAAAATTAGTTGCGATCGAAAAAAAAAAAAAACCGTTCAATCTCTAGTCAATGCTATTTTGAAGAAGTGTGCAAAATTTCAATAAGATCGGTGCATTCGTTTTTGAGAAATCGTGTCCACCGACTTCAAAAATAGGGTTTTGAGATCAATGCGATATACCTGCGTCGCTCCAGGCCGGTCTTTCCCAATGGAGAGGAATTCCCAAAGGCTCTCTCACTCCCCTAGACTTTTACTCCGATTGACTCAAAATTTTGGGAGCATATTCTAGACATATTGTACTATTAGATAATAAAATTAAAAAAAAAATGGATTTTTGACAATTTTCAAACCCACGTAACACCGTCAGTCGGTTTTTGTAATGATAAAGCTGGACTAACCCAAACAAATGCTTTTTTTTTTTGTAATGCCATTTAGCGCCAACCTCGAACTAACCCAAACGAATCTGTTTTGCAATGCCATCTGGCATTAAATGCAAAAACCAATTTTTTGGACCTCCATCCAGTGTCAAACCCAAACGAACCCATTTTGACAGCTTCATCTAGCGCCAAATCCAAATTTATGTATACAAATCCATTTTTTGCAATACCGATTAGCATCAAACCCAAACACACCAATTTTTGGACGACTATCTAGCGTCAAACCCAAATAAATTTTTGGACCTTCATTCAGCGCCAAATCCAAATTCATGCAAATTCACTTTTTACCATCCCAATTAGCGCCAAACTCGAACAAACCTTTTTTTTTCTTCCTCCATCTAGCGTCAAACCCACCTCCTTTTTGCACCGCCATGAGGCACCAAACCGAGACAAACCCAAACATACTAAAACAAGGATATCTTTGTCCCTCCATCCAGCACCAAACCCAAATTCATTCAAATTCACTTTTTGCGATCCCAATTACCCCCGAACTCGAACAAACCTTTATTTTTCCTCCATCTAGCGTAAAACCCAAATTCATCCAAATTCACATTTTGCCATCCCAATTAGCGCCGAACTCGAATCTTTTTTTCTCCTCCATCTACCGTCAAACCCACCTCCTTTTTGCACCGCCATGAGGCACCAACCCCGGACAAACCCAAACATACTAAAACAAGGATATTTTTGTCCCTCCATCCAGCGCCAAACCCAAATTCATTCAAATTCACTTTTTGCCATCCCAATTACCCCCGAACTCGAACAAACCTTTATTTTTCCTCCATCTAGCGTAAAACCCAAATTCATCCAAATTCACATTTTGCCATCCCAATTAGCGCCGAACTCGAACCTTTTTGTCTCCTCCATCTACCGTCAAACCCACCTCCTTTTTGCACCGCCATGAGGCACCAACCCCGGACAAACCCAAACATACTAAAACAAGGATATTTTTGTCCCTCCATCCAGCGCCAAACCCAAATTCATCCAAATTCACTTTTTGCCATCCCAATTACCCCCGAACTCGAACAAACCTTTATTTTTCCTCCATCTAGCGTAAAACCAAAATTCATCCAAATTCACATTTTGCCATCCCAATTAGCGCCGAATTCGAACCTTTTTTTCTCCTCCATCTACCGTCAAACCTACCTCCTTTTTGCACCGCCATGAGGCACCAACCCCGGACAAACCCAAACATACTAAAACAAGAATATTTTCGTCCCTCCATCTACCGCCAAAACCTGGCACAACTTTACGCATCGACCCAATAGTTTCGTCGCCCTTAAATGACGCAATCCTCCGGTCTCGACACTCTCGACCGACGACTTCCTCTCTGGTCCCTCGACTGAAATCCACTGAAAGAAAAAAAACCTTTATCCCAGTTTGCGCTTAGGAAAAAATAAAATAATTCCAAGCGGCGGCCAGTTTGTGATTTTTATTATCGAGGATGTTTGTTGCGATATTGAAATTGCTGTACAAAGTTTGCAGGACTCGAGGGCTCGATTCTAACGCGTAGCTTCTCGCTCCTGGAAGAAGGCTCGACGACGGTCCGAACACTCCTGGCCGTGTAGAAAAAGAAAAAGAGACGCTCGCCAGGTAGAAGCGAGAGTGTCAATGTTCGCGCTGTAGAGAAGGAAGCGTCAGGCTGGAGAGCCTGAAAAAAACGTGAGCTGGAAATTCATGTCGAAGCGACAACGCGAAGGAGAACTTATTAACCAACGGCGCGCGCAATTGACGTTAGGGCTGTAACAAAAGAGAACATTCTGCGATGGAAAAAATGCTCCAGTTTGAAAATTCGTCGATGCAACATTGTGCAATTTTTACGCTACGCTTGAATCTCGATTGCTCAACGATACGTGGAATATTGAGGAATTGTTTCGCGGCTGGATAGAAGAGAATTTGACGCGTAAACCTAACCTGCAATACGTGTTGGACGATTGTCAATCGATCCTTTTAACTTTATCGATGTTTAATTAACGGACTAATCGCACAATTTTCACGGATTTGTGGTTATTCTTTTTTTTTTTTTGGTTTTTATTGCAGGGACTGTCGCGTAGCGCAACGTTTGGCGCACGATTGACAGTCCCGGCGAATCCATGAAGTCTCACCGCGCCGCTCCTGCGATATTCTTCGGCGAGCCAATCAGGCGTCGCCCATTCGACTAGAGAATTCCGCAATGAGATATTCGGCCAACCGCGCTGCGTTTTTCTTTTTTTTTTTCCCAATGTTACTACGATTGCGCTTGAAAGTATTCGGAATATTTTTGCGACTCGTCGCGAGCTCAACATAACCTCACAAAAGCTCGAGAGTTTTGTCACAGGGTTAAATTTTTTTCGGATAAAACATCAAGCTCCGAACTAATTGACATTGAGGTGGACGATATTTTTTTTGTTTTGGATATTATTTAAGGTAGTGTGTGCCAGGAACCTCCTTATTAGAAAAAAAAATTGATGTTTTTGTATTGGGAGTACAAATTAATTCGGTCCGTTTTTTTTTTGTGGTAAAAAATCCATTTATTTCAAAATAAAAGGTATGAATAGATTAATCCAAAGTATTGTCCATCGCTGGCTACTACTTTTTCCCACTTCTCAGGCAATTTTCGAATTCCATCTCGAACAAAAAGTCTCGTCTTTTGAGGCGATCCAAGTTTTGAGCCAATTTTCGATTTCTGCGATAGAAGTGAAGCGGTGAGCTGCTAAATCCTGCTGCATCCGTCGGAACAACCAGTAATCGGAAGGAGCAATGTCCGGAGAATACGGCGGGTGCGATAAAATATCCCATTTGAGCGTGTTTCCAAATATTTTTTTACGACTTTTGCGACACGAGGCCGAGCGTTGTCATGCAGAAGAATAATTTTGTCATGTCTTTGCTCGTATTCCGGCCGTTTTTTCTCGTAATGAACGGCTCAAACGAATCAATTGTAGTCTATACCGATCGCCCGTAATGGAATCGCCAGGTTCAGCCCCCTGACACTCCTATGATTTCCTACAGGGAACCTCTCTTTGTTCTATGCGCCGTAGTTAGTTTGCACTGCGCGGCGCTGGCATGCTTCCGCGCCTCTACTCCCCTGCCCGAACCCCCCCCCCCGCCGGCCATGAAGGCCATGGGAGGTTAACCGGCTGATGCGGCTGATGGGTCTGATGCTGCAGCACGGACGGCGCGGAGTACTGTCAGCGCCACGTAGCGGCTGGCGTCATCGAGAGACTAGCCAGTGAGCTGAGTGCCAGGGGGCTGGCCAGGTTGTAGCAGCTCATTGGCTCATTTGGCTGTCCAGGGCGAGGCTTGTCTTCAACGCTGAAATCACCGTTCTTGAAGCGTCGAAACCATTCCCCACATGATTTATCAGTTGGAGCATCATCACCATAAACTTCAACAAGCATTCGATGCGCTTCAGCTGCACTTTTCTTCCAATTAAAGCAGAAAAGTAAAACTTGCCGCAAATGCTGCTTAGTTGACACAAAATTTCGACATATTCAACACAGTAAAAAAACAAGGTTTTTAATGGAACCCAAAGCGATATAAAGTGAATGTTATTGACAGATGTCTAACCTCTCTGAAAGCAGCGAAATCAGCTGTCACTATGAAACATTCATAACAGCCAGCGCCATCTCTTGAAAACGGAACGAATTCATTTGTACTCCCAATATACTGTAGTATACACGGAGAGAATTAAATGTTAAAAATTACCGTGCAGTAACGGTAACCAGCTGACAACCCTGAAACTTCGCTTATTATTACTGAGTAAAACACAGATTTTCACGAAAATAAAATAAAATTTCTTCTTCAGATAGAACATTTTACCAGATTTTCTAGTCAATTTTCATGTGTAACAAAATACGCAAAACTCAAATTTAAAAAATATATAATATCAGCGAAATTTTACTGTGCATTTTATTATTTTATGCCTTTGAAAAATGTCTATAAAAAAGTATCGTCTTTATAACAATTATTTTACGATTTATTATAAAATTTAATGAGTGTTATAGGACAAAGGTATTGTGCTCTCGGTAAAAATTATCGTGCGTGCTACCCTTCTTGTATAGTAAAATTTTACCTACGTATTTGAAATTTTCTGTAACCTGAGTTAAAAAAACTTGTCGCATACGAATTATTATGCTTTTCTCACTTGTCACCACATTGAAATATATCACGGTAATTTTTACCGTGAAATTCACGACAAAAATTACTTTTTAATTCTCTCCGTGTAGACGTACAGAATGACGTCCGCGAAAACTCAGCATACCTTACCGGCTAAATACAATAGTTATTAATTCACGAAATCAATGCATTTAAGCCATAGCATATAGGGAATCCGTGCGGATCGAACTTCGAGACGAAAATAATAGTACTTCGCGAATAGATACACGAGCTACGCAAAAAGCGATAAATAACAAGAAAACTGTCCGCGGTCACGCGTGTTGCATACAAAATATAGGTTACGGGATATTTCGAGCAGATATCGACTGAATCGACGAATTTTTGCGTTCGCTAGCCGTGTCTGCCATGGCGGGTGAGATGGCGTAGATTTGGCAAAACCGCATGCCGTCAGCTGTGTTCGTATCCGGGAGGCCGAATCGAGCCGGTCAATTTGAATGCAACGACAAAAGTTGTAGGTTCTTCACGCGAGAAATTTGCTCATTAATGATAAATAATTATGGATTGAATATTATATGATGAAGTTTTTATCATTTTTTTTTTATGTTTGCGGGACGTTTTTTGTACTCAATATTGTATGTAAGACCGAAGTTACAATACGCACATTGCGCACAAAACTACAACACACGCTTACACACACGGCCAACAAACACGCTTTTGACATTTATCGAAAGCGGCTGAGGACAGCGTTGCCACGGATATTGCCAGAATTATGAAATAGCGGACGGTGAGAGAACTCAAGTCAAATCTGATTGCTATTTTGATACTTCACTTTTTATAATATCATGCACACAGTTATCACATACACTTCTCAAATAATTATTTTCCGTATCATGTTTATTATTATATCTAAATGTATTATATTTTGCATTTTTTACGTTCGAAAATTGATATTCTGTTGACTAGTCGATCCGCTGGAATATTTATACCGAGTTTCAAGTTTATACACGCAAGGATTACAATTTTCCATACAAACTTTCACATCCCATTTCATCCTCTCAGAGGTTTGACTTACGAAAAATCCTTTCTCGGTACACCTTTACGCCCTTTACGGAACATATCTTCCGAATTTCATTGAGATAGAAGCAGGGAATTTTTCCCGTACAAACTTCAACACCCTGTTGCACCCTTAATTAGGGGTTGTTTTTTGAAAAATCCTAATATATACGTCTTATTATTTGTTTTGAAGAATATACAGTACTGGACAAAAAAAAAGTACGCACTAGACGAAATTTCTTACCGCACTAAAATTTACACAGCGGAGTAAAAAATAAAGATAATTGAATTTACCAAGTGGCGCTTTAAAGAGGACAAGTTTACCTTTATTTTGCTTTTTTAGAAAATTCTCTACGATTTTTTTACGCCCCCGGTGCGCACTTTTGAACGTGGCCATTTTGCGGATGTTTTGTGGCCGTTGAAAATTAACTGCAAAGTTTGTGGAAAAAATTTTTCTCGGTTTTTTCCATGGTACACTTAAAGAGGATATCAAAAGCTACATTTTTGTTTTTTTTAGAAAGACTCGTACAATTTTTTTTTCGCTCCAGTATTGCATTTTTAGCTAAAAAAGACATGATTCGGAAAAAAGGCGTCATCGAAGAACTATAGGGTTTCGAAGGAAATGTCAAGAGGGTAAAAAGTTGCATGGGCTCACACTGGATGGCTAGAATTTTTTCAGAATTTTTTTTTGATATTTTTTTTTTACCATTTTTGGTTGGGACTTTGATGAGTGGAGAGGCTCCACTTGGGAATTATGCGGTCTAAGACAATATATTGAGAAAGAAAATTTGTTTATATATTCATTTTTAATTAACAACGTGTCCAGTGGTCAGGCTACCGCAAAAACAAAAAAAAAAACGCCAATAATTGTTTCAAACGTCTCGCCGATGGCATCGAGTCGGTGGAAAATTTATTTTACGGCGGGAAAGACACAAAAAATTCCCCCTAGGCGGCGCTCTCTGTGCGTTTCGGCGGCCATCTTGCCAGTCTATGCTCCCCTCCCCCCACCGTTGAGTCCATCTCTCTCGCGCGACGTCAGGGAGATCTCGTCACTCCGCGCCCCTCCAGGCGCAGACTGCGCCGCGCGGAAAATGCCCCCTCCCCCCCCCCCCTCCATTCGCCCCTTGCGCTGTCACTGGTTTCTTTTGCCTTCGGCCGCTCGCGCATCTGTGCTGCGCCTCAACCGCCCACTCTTCCGCCACCCCCCCCCCCCCCCTCCTCCGCTCCATTATCCGGACGCCACTGCGCATCGCGTTCAGCGCGAAGCCGCACAGCGCTTCGCGTCTCTCCCTTTTCTCGCAAACTTTCGTCCGCTCGCCCCGCGATGTTTTCAATTCACGCGCGAGATTCTTATTCTTTTTTCTTCGTCTCTTTGTCTTTCCTGATTTGCAAATCAATTGTTGGACGGTCGCGAGCGCTCGGCCGTGTTTGTCGATCGTTCGAAAAACGCCGTCAGGCTTGAAGCGAAATATGCTGAAGAGGAAGAGAGATGGAGTGAGATTGGGCGCGGGGGGCGGGGGAGAGAGAGAGAGAGAGAGAGAGAGAGAGAGAGGAGAGGAGAGAGAGAGGGGCGAGAGAGAGAGGAGAGAGAGAGAGAGAGAGAGAGAGAGAGGAGAGAGAGAGAGAGAGAGAGGAGAGAGAGAGAGAGAGAGAGAGAGAGAGAGAGAGAGAGAGAGAGGACAGACAGAGAGAGAGAGACAGAGATTGATTGATTGATTACATTTATTATGTCCTAGTAAACTTTTGGACAATTAGTTATAACATACAGTGTGGTGAGTCGAAATACAGAGATAAATAAAAATAGAAATAGAAAGAGAGAGAGAGAGAGAGAGAGAGAGAGAGAGAGAGAGCGAATTTACGGATTGCTGGCGCGAGGTAAATTCGCGCGAATTATCGGTCAGTGGGCCAATACGGAGCTCACTGCGATTTCGACCACGCAATGTTAATGACTATTGCCGTAGGTCAAAACTCTTACAGTATTCACGGGCCAGTTTGCCTTCGTGTTACATAACGAAATTTCGAAAACAAATTCAACCACGTTATAGACGGAAATTTCCATAATTCCGACATGCAAAGAATTAAAAAAAATAATAAAAAAAACAACTCCTAAGGGATAACACCACTCCGGCGACAGAAAATAAGGCTTAACTTTGACAATTAATTTTGGGAGTATGAAAAAAGGAGGATTTCTTTTGAGAGAGTTTATTTAACACATATTAAATATATGTTTTCAAAATTTATTTTATTTTCAAGATTTACTTTATGGTTTCGCTGAACAAAAAAATCACAAAATCTGTCCTTTTTTTTTTTTGCCTCTAGAGCGGCCTAAGGCATTGATATGGCTCATTAATTTTTATTACATATTTTTCAGAACGTCGATCCCTAAAGAGGTAGCGCCAAAAAAGTTTGTACAATTTCGGTATAGATGTCAGCAATGAAATATTTTAAAAAATAAACGAGATAATAAAGAAAATAAATAAAGGCGATAAACAGAAACTTCGAACCTTGATATAATGAATGTTGAAATGTATAAATGATTCCGTTCTTCCTGAACGATGGGTCCCACCCTCACTGACAGAAAAATTCTATTGATATTAAAATAGAGCCTATCTACATTAAATATTTTTTTTAGCAGTGCAGAGATGAGCAAAAAGTAATCAAATTAATAATTTCCAATTACTACGATAAATGATACTTTAATTGCTTTGTAACGGATTAATTGAGTAATTAGTTAATAATGATAATAACAAGTACATTTAGATGCAGCTTCAAGGCCAGAATCGTGCTCTTTTTCTGTAGCACACGAAAGAAAACGCAATTTAAATTCCGATAAGATAAAGATGTTCTGTTATCTCCGATATTTGTTATTTAGTTTGTAGGCTCTCTCTCTCTCTCTCTCTCTCTCTCTCTCTCTCTCTCTCTCTCTCTCTCTCTCTCTCTCTCTCTCTCTCTCTCTCTCTCTCTCTCTCTCTCTCTCTCTCTCTCTCTCTCTCTCTCTCTCTCTCTCTCTCTCTCCCCCTCGCTCTTCTGTTTTTTTGTTGTTTTATATATCTTTTTTTCCTTATATACTTCTCATTTCATAATTGTTTATTTTTACACTTGTTATTCGTACCTTGTCTCTCTGTCTCTCTCGCTCCCTCACTTTCATACGAATCTTCTCTCCCGTATCGCATAGCGAACAGTCTAAAGCGAAACTTCGAGTCGACGAAGGTTTCGCGTGCATCGGGAATAGTCCGAGAGTAAGCGAGGAAGAGAGATGAGAGATTTTGAGCCGGTACCACGACCCACGTTTAGCGCGCGATTGGCCTAACCGAGAGAGTTAAGGGAGTTCTCCACCCCCCCCCCCCCCATCTCTCTCTCTCTCTCTCTCTCTCTCTCTCTCTCTCTCTCTTCTCTCTTTCTCTCTCGCTCTCCCTCTTCCTCTCCCCTTTCGTGATAGTCTGCCCGCATATTCGTTGGTATCTGTACCTTGCTGAAATTCGTATCGACCGCAGAGAGCCGACCAAGACTTTCACGAACAAGAGACACAAGGTACGGGGCGAAATCGGAGCTGCGCGCTCCTATCCCCAAGCTGTCTCGTGTCCCTCAAGGGGCCAGTCCACTTTGGAGCCACGAAAAAAAGGCTATTTTCGCGATTTTTTTTTTTTTAGGATTTTATAAAAGATATGAATATAAAAGTTGTTGGGCTTGGTAAATAAAGTCTTGAAATACATTTAAAAAAAATTTTAATTCATTTTTATTCATTTTTAAGTAGAAAAACTATAGTTTAACGTAACGCCTAAAAAATAGGTGGGCTAGGTAGCTCCATCACAACTCGGCAACGGCTTGTCTGAAACAAAAAAATCAAAGTCCATTAGATTCATTATGACAACAGCTACAAAATGACCCTCGGATATAAAGTTTTATCAAAAAATAAAATAATGGCAGATGAAAAACGAAAAAAGTAAAAAAAAACGCGTTTTTTTCGCAGTTTTTCGCAACAAAAACAGAGTAAAAATCAAAATTTAAAAACCATCGAGGGTGATCTTGTTGCGAATCATGTTTACAATATGTGGTTCAAATTTCAAGAGAATCGGTTTATTACACGGAGAGAATTAAAAAGTAATTTTTGTCGTAAATTTCACGGTAAAAATTACCGTGATATATTTCAATGTGGTGACAAGTGAGAAAAGCATAATAATTCGTATGCGACAAGTTTTTGTTTTTTAACTCACGTTACAGAAAATTTCAAATACGTAGCTAAAATTTTACTATACAAGAAGGGTAGCGCGCACGATAATTTTTACCGAGAGCACAATACATTTTCCTATAACACTCATTAAATTTTATAATAAATCTTAAAATAACTGTTATAAAGACGATACTTTTTTATAGACATTTTTGAAAGGCATAAAATAATAAAATGCACAGTAAAATTTCGCTGATATTATATATTTTTTTAATTTAACTTTTGCGTATTTTGTTACACATGAAAATTGACTAGAAAATCTGGTAAAATTTTCTATCTGAAGAAGAAATTTTATTTTATTTTCTTGAAAATCTGTGTTTTACTCAGTAATAATAAGCGAAGTTTCAGGGTTGTCATCTGGTTACCGTTACTGCACGGTAATTTTTAACATTTAATTCTCTCCGTGTAGTTTCAGAGATACGATGGAGCTAGATTTTGAAAACGTTGTTTCGAGAAAAACGCGTTTGAAGTTTATACTATGAAAAACTCTTACCTAAACTCAATCGGCAATATTGACACAATATTGACACAATATTTTTGAATGTATGTACTTTCGAAAACAGTAAAAACAAAGTCGACTGGCCCCTTAACACAAGCAGAGACACAAAAATGAACAAGTTAATAAAGAACGAAAAACCATAATCAAGGGAGAAACCTCCGAAGAATCAAAAGGTATTCCTTTCGCGGAGGGTCGTATTTTGTGGGCGCGTAAGTCAGGTCTCTTTTGAATCATTAGAGGATTAACAGTGTCGCTTAAGCCCTTAGGCCATTCTAGAGGCCAAAAAAAAGGGCATATTTTGTGGTTTTTTTTTCTTCAGCGAAACCATAAAATAAATCGGAATTACAAAACAGGGGGTTTATCGTACACGTAATTGACTATACAAAATTATTTTTTCACAGCGATACATGTGAAAATGGCGACTGTGCAGCATTTTTCCGATGACGCCTTTATTTCTGGAAGATCAACGGCTGGATCAACAGCTCCTATAATCTTTCAGTCATGATGAGACACTAAAGTTTTATCGATTATATATAAGAATAGCTACAGAAGTACGTAGGATTTTTTTTTTTTTTTATATATTGTTTTTTTGTCAAAATGGCGCATTTCTAAAACAAAAAGTATAAAATAGTTTGTGCGGGTGTCGCGGGGTCCCAGTAAATCCAACATAATTCGTGTAATTTGCACGTAAAGACTGCAAAGATTATTATGTCGTTTCTCAACTTTGTATGATATTTATTCGTTGAGCGCGCTGCGATAATTGGAACATCCGTGTTATCGCGCCGATCGGACATTCGTCCGGACTTCTGCGTCCGCAACGTCGTAATAAACGACGCGACTGATCATACAGGCTCATTCACAACTCGGCTTCGTTACTTCGAACACATTTTACAAACGAAAACAACTTTTTTTACCTTGAATGACCTTGCGTTGTAGATGATTGTATTCGTTTCAACAGTCGCTATCAGATGGTGGACGGAAAGAGAATTCTATATAAGAAAAAATCTACAGATATTACACAAAGTGCAACTATTTTATGCCATTGAAAATGTTTTTTCGGGTGAAAAGACTTTTCGGATGATAAAAAAAGCAAATAATATGAGTTTCTCTTTCTCTCTCTCGCTCTCACTCACTCACTCAATCAATCAATCAATCAATCACTCAATCACTCGCTCACTCACTCAATCACTCACTCACTCACTCACTCTCGCGGTCTCACACATATTCTCACTCTCTCACTATACATCCATACATCCATCAAACCCGATCGAACAAACAAACTTAAAGTCAAACAAACGTAAACCGAAACAAACTTAAACCCAAACAAACGTAAACCCAAACAAACGTAAACCGAAACAAACTTAAACCCAAACAAACGTAAATCCAAACAATTGTAAATCCAAACAAACTTAAACCCAAACAAACGTAATTCCAAACAAACTTAAACCCAAACAAACTTAAACCCAAACAATCGTAAATCCAATCAAACGTAAACCCAAACAAACGTAAATGCAAACAAACTTAAACCCAAACAATCGTAAATCCAAACAAACGTAAACCCAAACAAACGTAAACCCAAACAAACGTAAACCGAAACAAACGTAAATCCAAACAAACGTAAACCCAAACAAACTTAAACCCAAACAAACTTAAACCCAAACAAACGTAAATCCAAACAAACTTAAACCCAAACAAACTTAAACCCAAACAAACTTAAACCCAAACAAACGTAAATCCAAACAAACTTAAACCCAAACAATCGTAAAACCAAACAAACATAAACCCAAACAAACCCAAACCGCAAACAAACCCACCAACATTGTAATATACACACCAAAATCGAAACTTACAACTCGTAACCACAAATCAATCTACATATAATGCAGCATTTTTCAACAAATCACAGGCATTAGAGTGTCGCAGCTCCCCCCACCCTGCTACAATACAGCGGCAATGGAGTGGGGATAGAATTAGTTTCGTGTGACGTCTCGCTAAATCAGCTCCCTAAACATTTTTTGAAAGTATTTTTTTTCTTCATTTTTTCTTGTAGCTTAATTTTTTATTTTTTCCCTCTTTTTTTCATGTGTACTATTCTCTTGGGATTTTTTCAAAGCTATTCGGAGTCATTTGGACTAGTAAAAGTATTTTTTGTTCATTATTTGAATTTTAATGATTGATCGGCCGCCCACGTTTGAACGAAATCATTATTAACAAATGGTAGACGAAAATTATAACAGCGTTCCTCATACTAAGTGAACTCTCGCATCTGATCTTGAGGATACGAAGAGATCGTGAAGTTTCCATGAGAAGAGTCCTTTTCGGTTTTTCCCTCCGAGCCACCGTTCCCGAGATATCAATTGAGACAGCGTTAGCCAATCGCGTGCACGGTCGCGGCGAAGCGTACCGAGTGGGGAGTGCCGAGCGAGGAGCGGGAGCGCGCGCCCCGCCCCTTCTCCCGTCGGATTGGCTACGGCGCGCGGCGAGGAGCCGATCGGCGCGATCGGATTGGCTATCCACTGAACAACCGATATCTCGACAACGGTATGTCGGAGAGAAAAACGCCAAAGGACTTTTTTCATCTCAAATTGGATAACGTTGCATTTTGTAAAGATAAAAAAAAATCTCGACGAAAGTACATACACAAAAGAGAAGAATTGAAGTTCTTAAGTCGAGAAAACTTTTTCATTTTGAGAGGCATTTTTTCCCTTTCGTACGTTACGTATCGGGCCACCCTGTATATCGCTCTGCCTCTAACGTACCGCCATCCCAAACAGGACTCGAGCACTCGCGCGAGAGGCATTCTCGTTGTTATTATTATCGTGGTCGTAATAATTCTCGATGGACTCTGCAGGCTCGTGCATCGTTGTGTTTCGACCGGAGCGTACGCTTTTTTCTTCTCTTCCCCCTCCTCCCCCCACCTTTCCCCGGACTCCGCATGTGCTTCGCGCGGCGGAACTTCCTGCGCGAGCAATTCCGCGTCAATGTGTTCAGTTTTCGTTGCTCCAAGAATACACACACACACACACACATATCTATGTGCGCTCGGAAGACTCGTTTCATTTATTATCCTCGTATTCTCGCGAACGAGTTGGAAGAGACACACACACACACGTATGAATTATTCATTTCACGCCCCGCGAACTTTAACCCCCTCCGACCCCCCCTTTCGTGCCTCTTGAGGAGGACGCGGTTTGAAAAGAATCGAGCATGGAACGAAAAAAAAAGGAAATGTAAATGAAGATTATAATACGATAAAAAAAAATGACACATGACGAAGTGGGTAAAAAAAAAACATGAATTTTGACCGTCTAGTTTCAGAGATATAGCGATTTAAACGAAGCAATGTCTAGCGACGCTAGCGCCACGAAGCGACTGAAGGAGACTGGAACTAGATTACAGTAATGTGTGCATATTCGTATCCGCAGAGTATCTGCGTATTGGTAGCCGGAATGGATAGTCTGATACAAAAGTGAGGCTTAGGTAGACATTATATTAGGCGTTTTCATCATTACAAGTTTTTACACACGGAGATAATTAAAAAGTAATTTTTGTCGTGAATTTCACGGTAAAAATTACCGTGATATATTTCAATGTGGTGACAAGTGAGAAAAGCATAATAATTCGTATGCGACAAGTTTTTTTTTTAACTCACGTTACAGAAAATTTCAAATACGTAGCTAAAATTTTACCATCCAAGAAGGGTAGCGCGCACGATAATTTTTACCGAGAGCACAATACATTTTCCTATAACACTCATTAAATTTTATAATAAATCTTAAAATAACTGTTATAAAGACGATACGTTTTTTATAGACATTTTTGAAAGGCATAAAATAATAAAATGCACAGTAAAATTTCGCTGATATTATATATTTTTTTAATTTAAGTTTTGCGTATTTTGTTACACATGAAAATTGACTAGAAAATCTGGTAAAATTTTCAATCTGAAGAAGAAATTTTATTTTATTTTCGTGAAAATCTGTGTTTTACTCAGTAATAATAAGCGAAGTTTCAGGGTTGTCATCTGGTTACGGTTACTGCGGTAATTTTTAACATTTAATTCTCTCCGTGCATCCAGATAAAATGTACAATCTACATTATAAGAATATTTCGCAATATTTCGAAGCTTTCATCGATTGAGGGGAGAATAAACTTTTCAACGTGACTGTGGTGAGACTATTACCTTAAGTATATTAAAATTTACATGTCAAATTCAACGTTCTTGATACTAGCATGATATGTCAATTGTCAGATACAGTTGAATCTCGATATAACGAAGGTTTGACCATTCTCTTCCCATAGACACCCGAAACCTTGATACAACGAAGAAAAACTATAGATATTAGGTGTGTGAATTAATTTTTACAGTTTTTTTTTCCATACTTGCGGTTTATTAAAAAATAGACAAAACCGTGTTTAATCCGGGTAATATCCCCCGTTGCTTTCTACAACCTTCTGCCACCGATATCTGGTAGCATACAGATACCATCACGATAGAAGCTGGCTGGTTTCGAGGCGATAAAGTCATCGACGAATTTCCTAATATCTTCGACTTCTCGGAAGTGGCTCCCTCTTAAGCTGTGCGCCATTGAGCGAAATAGGTGATAGTCGGATGGGGCCAAGTCCGGTGAATATGCCGGATGAGGAAGAACTTCCTAGCCCAGGTTTAAAATAGTTGTTTGGGTCGTACGAGCAACGTGAGATCGAGCGTTATCATGCAGGAGAATGACTTTTCGCCTTCCGTGTCCTGTGAATGCGGCCTATTTTTGCTCAATTGCTTCGCTTAAACGATTTAATTGGTCACTATATCGTTCTGCAGTGATCGTCTGACCCGGTTCTAGAAGTTCATAATAAAGAACACCCTTTGTGTCCCACCAGATACACAAAAGTATTTTTTTGACGTTCATTTGCGGTTTGGGAGTTGATGTTGTTGGTTCTCCAGGCTCCACCCATGATTTTTTCCGCTTGGGATTCTCATAAAGGATACATTTTTCATCCCCCGTCACGATTTTCCAGAGAAAGTTCTTCCTTCGGTGTTTGCTAAGCAACCAAAGACACGTGTTCATCCGTTGTCCGAGGTTATATTCGGTAAGTTCATGTGGGACCGATTTCCCGAGCTTGTGAATTTTTCCCATCGCGCGTAACCTCTTGGCAACGGTTGATCGATCAACTCCTAGTTGGGCTGCAAGTTCTTCTTGTGTCTGTGAAGAATTTTGGACCAGTAAAGCTTCCAAATCGTCGTCCGAAAATTTTTTAGGCTGTCCAGTACGCGCCCGGTCACTGAGTTCGAAATCATTGTTTCTAAAAGGTTTAAACCAATAATTGCATGTTTCGTATGACACAAAACTCTTCCCGAACACAGAACAAATTGACTCCCACGCTTTGGTGGCACTTTTTCCTTGTTGGAATTCGTAAAGGATGCAGTGGCGAATGTGCAGCTTATCGTTTGCCATTGTTCTTGCTACTTTGTTTTAAGGTTATGATGCTCGCCCAATAAATTCATACAGCGTCTTGAACAGTGCTATGTCAATACTTTAAAATCCTAAAAGGACGTTGAAATATTTCAACTTGAAAGAGGATTTCCAGCCGGCTAGAAAAATCTGTAAAAATTAATTCACACACCTAATATAACGAATTTATTTTCAGGTCCCTTAACCTATGTACAAGGAATTTTTGTGAACAAAACCTCTGTATAACAAAGCGTCCGGTAATCGAACTCCTTTTTTTCGGTCCCTTCTCCCCCTCGCTGCTTCCACGGGGCCTGTCCAGATTTGCAAACTTTCAAAATTAAACAAAATATTTGTCTAATTATGTAAAAGTTATTTGTAAAAATTATGATTTAAAAAGTGATTACAAATTCATTTTATTCTAAGAACACGTGATGACAATTATGAAAAATACACTTTCATATGAAAGCCATATCATCGGGCCGAATAAAAAAAATTCCCCGCATATAGTAGTTCTTTTTGTACGGCTGGGAACCGATTTTTCGAAAATATTTAAAAAATCGCTTTGAAATCGTTCAGTTGAGTGATTCACTCTATTTTGAATTTACGAAATATTCTTTGCATTTAGTAGACCGGCGCATGACGTCTTGAACCAACACCCATGCAGCGTGTAAAAAAGAATCAAATAAGACAACATCCATAAAAATAATAGTCTCAAGTGTATAATAGAAACGCATGAAGCGAATTCCGGAAATTGCGCACTCGGTAACGTGTAAAAAGTTACCACGAGGCAATAAACACGTGTAGCTGTGTTAAAACAACACACGTGGCGTTGCAGTGCGAAATGTGACACCGATGGTACGAAGGATCAATATAGGATAAGACGATGATAATGAAGTTGATAACAGAATTCGCGGGACAGAGTAATGCAGGTAAAATATTCGGAAATGATAAATTTCGTAGTCCGTTTGCAACGCGCCGGTATTTTCCAAAGACAGGGAGATCGACGTTCAAACTGCACGAGGCACACAATCGCACAAACACTTAGAGCGATAGAGCGGCCGGTGAGGAGGAGGGGGTAGAATGAGGGAGACAGGCAGGTAGAGAGATAAGCTGTGAGAGCGAGAGAGTAAGAGAAGAGGGGGCCGAGATGAACGTGCGTGCACGTTTTATATAGTGTAGTTTATGACCTTGGATGAAACGGCGAGCTTTGCACAATGGCCCAGCGGCAACAGCGGCTATGTCGTCTTTTCTAGCTACTTTGCCTTTCCTACATATTCTTCTCCGCGGCGTTCCATCATTCTCCTCCCCCTTGCCCGTTAGGTTGAACGGAGTGCCCGCGCTTGTGAGAGATCTGAAAGCAACGCCGAGGAACCTTCTCCTCCTCTTTGTCCAAGATGAACTCCATGGGATCTTTCGCAACTTGGCTCTCCGCAAGTTATTCGAGAAATTCCCATTCGAAAATGTATATCGAGGATACTCTTTCTTCTCGAACGATTTACAGAAAACATCTCACTTTATACTTCCCATGCGGTTCTTTGTTTGGAGAAAGGTTTTTTTTTTTGGCCCGCAGTTTCAACGGAATCGAAAATAATACATTTTACAGACAAAAGTAAGAGCGTTTTTTTTATTTTGGCTCACTCTCGCATGTGATATTCGATATATAGGTAGATCGTGGAATACCGGTGAGAAAAGTCCTTTTCGGTTTTCTCCTCCGAGCCACCGTTCCGGAAATATTAATTGAGAGAACGATAGCCAATCGCGTGTACCGCCGCGGCGAAGCGTATACCGAGTAGGGGAGTGGGAGCTCACGCCCCGCCCCTTCTGCCGTCCGATAGGCTACCGCGCGCTGAGAGACGCCGAGCGGCGCGACCGTATTGGCTATTAACTGAACAACCGATATCTCGGCAACGGTACTTCGGAGAAAAAAACGCTACAGGACTTTTCTCATCGGCTTTTCAACCTTCATCCACTCCGACAAGTTTCGAACCCGCTTTTTTGACACCCTGTACATTGCGGATAGACTTTCATCTTTCTCCTTCAGGCAAGCCGGGGCTTCGCATTCCCGGGTGATTAATCCAACGATTCCAACGCCGTGGACTCTCGCGCACGCTCTCTCTCTCTCTCTCTCTCTCTCTCTCTCTCTCTCTCTCTCTCTCTCTCTCTTTCTCTCTCGAACAAACCAAGAGTGCAACAACTCCGAGGCTTCGAAGGATTTGCTCTTCTCGCACGCTCAGCGCGAACGTTTATTTCACGTGTGTGAAGTTAGCATCTCAATTGTTAGCATCTCACAAATAAACTCCAGATCAAGTGGCATCCCGTATAGTTCTACAGTTCTTGATAAGTTTTAATAATAGTTCCGTCGAATTTACTATCGAAACCGCATTTTCAAAAAATGAGATGCTAACTTCGCAAAATATATCATAGCATCTCATCGAATTTGGTAAATTTGACCATGCCAGAGTTGAAATTATTGTTGTAAACAAAATATCCATACAGAGGTGAGATGCTGTGGTATAACGAAAAATGTGCTGTAAGAAAAACAACGATGCTTGCATATCTTATTATAATCTTATATCCAGAACGCGCAGTTATACCACAGCATCTCGCTCCTGTACGGATATTGCGAGTGGAATTGGATTTAACCGATAGAACTATTTATAGAATGGGCTTAGGATGTAGAACTTTTATAATTGATAATTATTGAGGATGGTTGAAAGACCAGAACCCTTTTAGACCTTGTGTGAGGGACCTCTTTCTATCGTTTACAAACTTTATACGACCTAAAACCCGCAGTTCTACCATAGCATCTCACTCCTTTATGGATATTTTGTTTATAACAATGAGTCATAATTATTGGGAATGTACAACAAACCGTAACTCTTTGGGAGCTTGTGTGAAGGACCTCTAGTTATCATCTAGAACCTTCATACGACCCGGAACTCGAAGTTATCCCACAGTACCTCACTCCTGTATAGATATTTTTTTTATAACAATGAGCGATAATTATTAGGGATGTTTAACAGACCAGAACTCTTTCGAAGCTTGTGTGAGGGACCTCTAGTTATCATTTCGAACCTTCATACGACTCGGAACTCGAAGTTATACCTCGGCATCTCACTCGTGATGGATATTTTGTTTATAACAATGATTTACAATTTTTGAGGATGGTTGAAAGACCAGAATTCTTTTAGACCTTGTGTGAGGGACCTCTGGTTATCATTTCGAACCTTCATACGACACAGAAGTCGCAGTTATACCACAGCATCTCACCTCTGTACGGATATTTTGTTTACAACAATAACTTTTAATTATTGAGGATGGTTGAAAGACAAAAACTCTTTTAGACCTTGTGTGAGGGACCTCTTTCTATCGTTTACAAACTTTATACGACCGAAAACCCGCAGTTTTACCATAGCATCTCACTCGTGTATGGATATTTTGTTTATAACAATGAGCCATAATTATTGAGGATGTTCAACAAACCAGAACTCTTTCGAAGCTTGTGTGAAGGACCTCTAGCTATCAGTTAGAACCTTCATACGATCCGGAACTCGAAGTTATAACACAGCACCTCACTCCTATATGGATATTTTGTTTATAACAATGAGCCATATTTATCAGGGATGTTTAACAGACTAGAACTCTTTTGAAGCTTGCGTGAGAGACCTCTAGTTAGGATTTCGGACTTTCATACAACCCGGAACTCGCAATCATACCACAGCATCTCACCTCTGTAGGATATTTTGTTTACAACAATGATTTATAATTTTCGAGGATGGTTGAAAGATCAGAACTCTTTTAGACCTTATGTGAGGGACCTCTTTCAATCATTTATAAATTTTATACGACCTAAAACCCGCAGTTATGCCACAGCATCTCACCTCTGTACGGATATTTTGCTTACAACAATAATTTATTATTATTGAGGATGGTTGAAAGACCAGACCTCTTTTAGACCTTGTGTGAGGGACCTCTTTCTATCGTTTACAAACTTTATACGACCTAAAACCCGCAGTTCTACCATAGCATCTCACTCCTGTATGGATATTTTGTTTATAACAATGAGTCATAATTATTGGGAATGTTCAACAAACCAGAACTCTTTCGGAGCTTGTGTGAAGGCCCTATAGTTAACATTTAGAACTTTCATACGACCCAGAACTCGTAGTTATACCACAGCATCTCACTCCTGTATGGATATTTTGTTTATAACAATGAGCCATAATTATTAGGGATGTTTAACAGACCAGAATTCTTTCGTAGCTTATGTGAGGGACCTCTAGTTATCATTTCGATCTTTCATATGACCCAGATCTCGCAGTTATACCACAGCATCCACCTCTGTACGGATATTTTGTTTACAACAATGATTTATAATTATTGAGGATGGTTGGAAGATCAGAACTCTTTTAGAAGGTCTAAAAGAGTTCTGATCCTTACAACCTCTTTCTATCGTTTACAAACTTTATACGACCTGAAACCCGCAGTTGTACTATAGCATCTCACTCCTGTATGGATATTTTATTTATAACAATGAGCCATAATTATTAAGGATGTTCAACAAACCAGAACTCTTACGGAGCTTGTGTGAAGGACCTATAGTTATCATTTAGAACCTTTATATGACCCAGAACTCGTAGCTATAACACAGCATCTCCCTCATGTATGGATATTTTTTTAATAATAATGAGCCATAATTATTGGTGATGTTCAACAAATAGGAACTCTTTCGGAGCTTGTGTGAAAGATCTATAGTTATCATTTAGAACTTTCATACTACTTAGAACTCGCAGTTATTCTACAGCTTCTCACTCCTCTACGGATAGTTCGTTTATAACACTTGTTAGCGATTCGAATTGGATTTAACCGATAGAACTATTTACAGAATAGGTTAAGGATGTAGAACTTTCTTGTTTTCAACTCTGGCATGGTCAAATTTGCAAAATTCGATGAGATGCTATGATATATTTTGCGAAGTTGGCATCTCATTTTTTCAAATTGCGGTTTCGATAGTAAAATCGACGGAACTATTATTAAAACTTATCAAGAACTGTAGAACTATACGGGATGCCACTTTATCTGGAGTTTATTTGTGAGATGCTAACAATTGAGATGCTAACTTCACACACGTGTTTATTTCGTTAGTTTGCGGCCTCCGTACATACGTGAAAGCAACATCTCCGTCTGTATTGCAACGATACACCGTACGAGGGCGCACTTTTCTCAGACCTGTACACGCAAAACACATGCACGATCGACAATTGCCCGTGTTCGCGCCTCGCGCTCAACGCTCGGCAAAACTCTTTCGAGTCTCTCTAGCCCCAATGCACGAGGGATCTCGTTCTTTCTCTCCCGCGCGCTGTTCCCTGACCCCGAGACCTTTCGCGATTCGATATTCTCGAATAAGTGAACGACGCGTCGTCGACTCGGGACGTATCGACACTTCGATAGCCGCAAATGCTTTTTTTTTTTACTCAATTGAAAATGCAATCGTTTCGACTCATTGGGGACACGTTCTTTTTATTCTTCCTTCGAGTCTGATCGTACAGAAAAAAATAATTATTCACGATGGAAAAATCAATTCCGAGGGGATCGATTTTTTTCGAATTTAAAAATTGGCCAACTTTTCCGGTCGGCTTGGTTTTCGTTTAAAAAAATATCAATTACGGGCTTGACGTTTCGATGGTTGGAATGCAACAATTTTTTTGCATTCCAACCAAAATTTCATAAGGTAACTGCGAATTATCTTATGAAATTTTCAGGCTAGACACTCAAAGGATAGTACTTTCGAATGAGCACCTTTTTGAAAAATCCATCTTTTTCTGTAAAAAGAGTTCAATAATAAAAACAAGGAAAAGAAAATGTAAGACCTTTCGTTGCGTTACAACGATGTACACTTCAACACGATAAATATTATTCATCTTTGAGAAATATATTGAGAAATATAATTCGATACCAAAAATAATTTTAAAAAATCGGCCAATCTTATCAAAACGTTTTTCTCAACTTGTCTCTAATCCTTCTCGACCAACCAATGCTACGAGGGTCGTTTGCAAAGTCCGTGCAAAGTCAGAGAGATGGCACTACTGGTGCGTCTCGAGGTTATTTTCAGTTAGTAGCATCTCTTGGAAGAAAACATACCAAGTTTCAGCTAGATCGGTGTATTTCTATGTGTTTGGCATTCGTTTGAACCAAGGAAGCCGAGTGATTTTGAAAAAATGGACGAAAAAGAATTTCGTGTGTTGATTAAACATTACTTTATGAAAGGCAAAACTCCTCAGGAGACTGAAGAGAAGCTTGATAAACATTATGGTGACTGTGCATCTTCGATTAGAACGGTTTATAAGTGGTTTCAAAATTTTCGGAGTGGCCATATGGGCACAAGCGACGCTGAACGTTCTGGACGCCCTGTTGAGGTCACTACTCCAGAAATCATTGATAAAATCCATGATACGGTGATGGATGACAGGAGAGTGAAGGTGCGCGAGATTGCTAGTGCTGTGGGCATCTCGAATGAACGGGTACATAATATTTTGCACCAACATTTAGACATGAAAAAGCTATCCGCAAGATGGGTGCCGCGATTGCTCACGATTGACCAAAAACGAAATCGTGCCAAGTGTTGCAAAGACGGTTTACAGCTGTTCCAAAGGAATCCGCAGGACTTTAAGCGTCGTTTCGTCACTGTGGATGAAACATGGATACATCACTACACTCCTGAGACCAAAGAACAATCTAAACAATGGGTTGGCAAGGGGGAATTAACACCAAAAAAGGCGAACACCGTTTCCTCGGCCAGGAAGGTTATGGCGACTGTCTTTTGGGATTCGCAAGGAATAATCCTCATCGACTATCTGGAAAAGGGTAAAACTATTACAGGCGCATATCATTCATCGTTATTGGACCGTTTGAAAACCGAGCTGCAAGAAAAACGTCCACGATTGGCCCACAAAAAAGTCCTTTTCCATCACGACGACGCACCAGCTCACGCCTCAGCAGTTGTGGCCGCAAAATTAATGGAAATAGGGTTCCAACTCGTTTCACATCCCCCCTATTCTCCAGATTTGGCTTCCTCGGACTATTATTTGTTCCCCAATATGAAGAAATGGCTGGCGGGAAAAAGATTTTATTCAAACGAGGAGGTGATTGCAGAAACGAATGGCTATTTTGCAGACTTACACAAATCCTATTATACGGAAGGGATCAACAAACTAGAGCAGCGTTGTATGAAGTGTATAAGCCTAAAAGGAGACTATGTTGAAAAATAAAAAAAGGTTTATCCCAAAAAATTAAGTAGTTTACATTTTTGCACGGACTTATCAAACGATCCTCGTTCGAAGCGCAACAAAAAATTGCTAGAAAAAAACCACGATACTTTCCACAACGATAATCACGCGCAATTTCGTCCGAAAGTATCAAATTCGCGATGTTACGCCGCTGCCGCGAGATGGCGTGACGTTTTGTACCGCGCAATCTTCTATTTGTTTTCATGGTCGATTCTTCGGGTAGTAAACCTCCATCCGTTGAATATTTATGCGTACACCCGGAATAAAGGGAGGATGGAGTCGAGGGCTGCTCGATCCCCGGCGGGCGCAGGGACGGGGGCGGGGGGGGGGGGGGGGGTAAGAGAGAGAGAGAGAGAGAGAGAGAGAGACAGAGAGAGATGTAAGATAGGATTATGTGGAAGAGAAACGTTCGGGTGAGGTCGCGGGGGGGGAGGAGCGTCTCTGCGTAACATGGCGTCCTCTCAGCGAGACTGTTTCTGCAAATACTTCGGCGTGGTGTTCCGCAATAGACCTCGATCGCGCGTTGCGGGGCTTAGGGGGCAAAATTCTTTCGCTCGGTTAATCGTCAGGAGAGGGAAGCTTCGCCCTTGTTGGTGTCCTAACTACCGGACCTTCGTCGTTCTTTTTTTTTTTTGTTTTTTAGCTTTGCCCTTTTGCTTATTTTTTTGTCTTTGTGTCTCTCGCTTTCTTTCTTTTTCTCGAAGCCCCTTGAGACCGCGTTTGTAGGCAAATGTGCATGGTATGAGAGAGACAGAGAGAGAGGGGGGAGGGAGAGAGAGAAAGAGAAAACGAATACCGGTTATTGGCGAGTCACGGTAAGGTCCAGAAATATTTCACTGGTCTCTTCAACTGTTTGCAGACGGAGAGGGAAAGGGAGAGAGAGAGATTTGTTGGTGCCCTAGGATCAACAGTCCTCTGGCACACAACGTACAAAATGGAAGAAACCATTTACATAAGTAACATCTAAATACAGCTAATTAGAGCTACTTACGAAGACTATACATGCCGGTAAACTATAAGATGCAGTATAAGTACAGTATAGAGACAGTATAAGTATAGTATAGAGAGGGAGGGAGGGGGAGGGGGAGAGAGAGAGAGAGAGAGAGAGAGAGAGAGAGAGAGAGAGAGAGAGAGAGAGAGAGAGAGCGAGAGAGAGAGAGCGCGAAGGGTGGGAAGGCGGGGTAGAGAGAGAGGGAGGGCGGGGGAGAGAGAGGGGGAGGGAGGGGAGAGAGAGGGAGATGAATTTATTAGTGCACTAGGATTAATCCGCGCCCTCTGGCACACAATCCTCATATTTTACACATCTTACAGAAGAAAATACAAAATAAAAAAAAAACTCGATACAAAAACAAAAATAATTGACTCTATATAATACAAGAAAATGATATAAAAATAATATAAAATAATATTATAAAACAATATAAAAATCTAAAATAATAATAAACGCCGAAGCACGAATTGAATAAATTATACGCAATGTATTAATACAAAATAACAACAAAGTTAACACACAGAAACTGAAAAAAATAATAATGTAAAAGAATATAAATGAGAGAGAAGATGAGAATAAATATATAAAATATAAATGAGAATATAAATAATATTAATGAGAGAGAAGATAAGTATAAATATAGAAAATATAAATGAGAAAATATAAATGATATAAATAATATAAAAGAGCGAGAGAGAGAGAGAAAGAGAGATATTTATTTCGTACTCTGGAGCGTTTGCTCCCTAAGAGTACCGTGCATACAGAGAGAGAGAGAGAGAGAGAGAGCGCGAGAGAGAGAGCGAATGCCTTCGAGAGTTGCAACTCCGAGAGAAAACTTTCCCCCGATACGGCGAGAAAAAGAAAAGAAAAAAAGACAACATTCCTAAACATCGCAATCTCGCGATCAAATCGATACAGTCCCCCGGCAAAACCGACTTGCATCTTCGTCCCCTCGCAACCTTTCCAATAAAACGAAAAAAAAAAAAAAAAACTTATACTCGATCAAATGTCTATTCGTCCTGAATTTTCCAAACAATTTTCAAGTAGCTGAAAGATAATTTTTTAAATTACAATACTAAATGAAGAAGCTTCAATTAATCAGCAAAGAAAAGAAAGAAAGAAAAAAAAAAAGAGAATTTTCGCTGCGTTCCACGGACCGCGAACTTCAACAAACGTTGGAAATAAACACATGCGCGAGTTATCCTCTCAATTGAGTCTCACAAGGGGAGGGGGTCGTGTTTGCGGCTCGTGGCCAAGAGCGTGTTTGTACTCTCTCTCTCTCTCTCTCTCTCTCTCTCTCTCTCTCTCTCTCCCCCCCTCTCTCTCTCTCTCTCTCTCTCTCTCTCTCTCTCTCTCTCTCTCTCTCTCTCTCTCTCGTGCGCGCGCATGTGTGTTCGTAAACGTTCGGGAATATGTAATTCGGGTACGCGGATCGAATCGATGCACATGGGTCGAGGTACGCCAAGTAGGTCGTCGCTGCAGCCAGATAGCATTGCTGCCAACGGAAAGCCGGCCGCGGCGGCAATCAGCGCGCCCGATGCTGAACGAGAGAGTGGCTGCGGGTGCGTGCGTCCGCGCATGCGCGCATGCGGGCGGCTCTCGTCCGTTCTGTCGCGAAAGCCGCGCGGCCACCAGCGATGCACATTTTGTGATACAATCTCTCTCCTTGCACCCCCCCCCCCCCCAGCCCTCCTCCTCCATCCTTGCACTGTTGCCCCTATCCTCACGCACGTCATTCTCTCTTGCCGCAACTCGACTCTCCTCTTCGTCTACTCGGATCACGACACGGGAGGGGGGGGGGGGGGGGGCGTGTCGTGATCCGAGTACCTGAACGTGTCGTTGGCCCTTAACCGTATGAACGGCTGAATTGCTGAAGGGCATGGGGGGCGGGGGGGGGGGGGGTGTGTGGATTGATTATTGCGGGGAAGTAATTTGTTAATTATGTATTTACTTTGTACTTGCGTGCAATGAGTATTACGAAGCAGTAATTATTTTTGTGTATATTATCATTATGGATATTATGGAATTATACGTTTGGGTTGCTTATTGGTAATTATTATTGTATTAGCATATAATATGTATATTTGTTTGGTGTATTTTAAAGAAATTTGGTTTATTATTAGGTGTTGGAATTAATTCGTAGGATTTTACAAGAGATGGCGTAGGTAGTACAGTATTTCGTTGTTACCGACAGTAATGTATTCGTCGTGAAACAGCTATCAATTGATTGTCATTTGCTGTACATAACCTCTTTTTGAGTCGTAAATAACAGGACTTTATAATTTATTGAATATGTCAACATTTGTGCGGAATAAAGTGTTTTTGCGGGGAGTTTTACTACATTACTTTAATATGAACAAAAGTGCTGCCGAAGCTCATCGTATTTTAGTGGAAGTGTATGGTGAACATGCTCTAGCTGAGCAAACGTGTCGAAAGTGGTTTGCACGTTTTAAAGCTGGTGATTTCGACTTGGATGACAAGGAGCGACCTGGCCAGTCGAAAAAATTTGAAGATAATGAGTTGGAGGCATTGCTCAATGAAGACTCATCTCAAACACTTGAAGAATTGTCTACATCATTGGGAGTTGACTTATCAACGGTAGGAAAACGTCTTAAAACTTTGGGCATAATCCAGAAGGAAGGACATTGGGTCCCATATGAATTGAAAGCAAGGGACATTGAGAGGCGTCTTTTGACATGTGAACTGCTACTTCAACGGGAGAAAAGAAAAGGTTTTTTTGCATCGAATTGTCACTGGTGATGAAAAATGGATCCATTACGACAATCCGAAGCGCAGAAAGTTCATGGGTTAAGCCCGGCCAACCATCAACATCAGTGGCAAAGCCAAATATCCATGGGTCTAAGCTCTCCTGCTCTGTATTTGGTGGAATCAGAGGGCTGTGATTTATTATGAACTGCTGAAACCGAATGAAACCATAACTGGGGATCGCTACCGACTGCAATTCATGCGCTTGAGCCGTGCATTGAAAGAAAAACGGCCGGAATACTCCGAAAGACACGACAAAGTTATTTTGCTGCACGACAATGCTCGCCCGCACGTCGCAAAACCGGTACAAACATATCTGGAAACACTTAAATGGAAAGTCCTACCCCACCCGCCGTATTCTCCAGATATCGCTCCTTCTGATTACCATTTGTTTCGTTCGATGGCTCATAGCCTGTCTGAGCAGAAGTTCACTTCTTACGAAGATTGTGAAAAATGGGTCGATTCGTGGATTGCATCTAAAGACGAGGCGTTCTTCCGACACGGTATTCGTACCCTGCCCGAAAGATGCTCAAAAGTAGTAGAAAGCGATCGGCAATACTTTCATTAATGTATTTTTTTTTATTTTCATTTAAAATAAATATTTTTTTTCATTAAAAAAACGCTACGAATTAATTCCAAATCCTAATATAAAGTATTATTTATCCTTGGAAGTAATTTTTCAATTATGTATTTATTTGATATTAATTATGCGTATTATAAAATAGCGGCGGGGGATTAGATCGATTATTTATCGGAGAAAAAAAGTGATGTTTCTTGTATTTTCATCGTACTTTAATTTCATGCTAATTTTATGCCGATTTGATTTGCATTTTATATGAATTAAATTTCAACCTTTTTTTTTATCTTTCTTTTATTGCAATGTTTTGTACGTTCACGCTCGTTCGAGTCGTGACCTCGGACAACCTCAATATCCGTGTACCCGTCGCAAATGGTTTTCGTGGCCAAAACGAAGTCATTGCCAAGGCGAAGAGCGTCGTATCGTTCCATCTCGCTCTCGCACTTTACCGTCCCGCAGAGCCAGCCTCTCCTCGCCCCGCGATATCGATATTGTCAATGCCCGAGCAACGACACGACAACCGGATGTATTTCTCGAACAATCCTTTCACACGTTCGATTATCGATTGCAACCGCGTATGCGCTTACAGCGATGCTCACCGGCGTATAGTTCTACTCGGGAAACGAAGATGTTGCGTTTTGCCTAATCGCTGGGCAGGGAAAATTGTGGTCGAGGGAGGGAATGTTTACGATTTTGAAGTTTTTGGGACATTGGGGGTGCAAAGGAAATGAATTTTTTTCGATTGCTCAAATCTTTTTTCAGTGAAAATTGCGGAACGTTCTTACGTATCTATTAGAGATTCGCGACCGCAATTTGCAAAGATTTTTTAATTACGATAAAAAAAAAGTGAAAAAAGATTGTACTCCAACGATACAAACTATAATAAACGAGCAAGTTTATTTTATTATTGTGAAAAAATATTTTAAAAAATGCATATATTCGAAAAATATTTAAAATATTTTAAATATATTACAAATATTTGAAAAATACTAAAAATATTTCAAAAATACTAGAAATATTTGATAAATATTTAAAATATTTGAAAAATATTACAAATATTTGAAAAATACTAAAAATATTTGAAAAATATCACCAATATTTGAAAAATATTTAAAATATTTGAAAAATACTAGAAATATTTGAAAAATATTACAAATATTTGAAAAATACTAAAAATATTTGAAAAATACTAGAAATATTTGATAAATATTTAAAATATTTGAAAAATATTACAAATATTGAAAAATATTAAAAATATTTGAAAAATATTAAAAATATTTGAAAAATACTAGAAATATTTGAAAAATATTTAAAATATTTGAAAAATATTACAAATATTTGAAAAATATTACAAATATTTGAAAAATATTACAAATATTTGAAAAATATTACAAATATTTGAAAAATATTACAAATATTTGAAAAATATTACAAATATTTGAAAAATACTAAAAATATTTGAAAAATACTAGAAATATTTAAAATATTTGAAAAATATTACAAATATTTGAAAAATACTAAAAATATTTGAATAATATTTTAAATATTTGAAAAATATCACCAATATTTGAAAAATATTACAAATATTTGAAAAATATTTAAAATATTTGAAAAATATTTAAAATATTTGAAAAATATTACAAATATTTGAAAAATTTTAAAATATTAAAAATATTTGAAAAATACAATAATAAAAATATTTTAAAAATAATAAAAAAAAATTTCAACACATTTCCATTGATGGGGCGTCCAAATTTTTTTTTTAAATGAAAAATCAAAATTCATTTTGTCTCACCTCTCTTGCTCCACCCCCAAGTTTCTGTTCCGTAAGTCTAAATCGCCCTCACCAATGTGTCCAGCAGATACGATTCTCTTTTGATGCTATTTACTCTCGTTCGTTTCATTATTCCCCACGCTGTAAAATTCATTTTGTAAAAATTCATGAGAATATATATATAAGTTTTGTTTTTAACGGGAAACAACCAGAAGTTTAAGCCTCGTGAGAAAATCGATTTATGGAAGAGATTCGTGCGAATACGTCTCGAGTATCTCGGAGTCAAACGATCCCGACTAGATGCATCGATAAAGATTTGGCCGTAACTCGGTTCGTGAAAGTTATCCGTTTAACGATTCTCGAGGTAGATTGCTCGTGTACGAGAATCCTACTTCGCGTGTGTGCGTGTACACGTAAACGTTTCCGCGTTTTTTTTTTCCCGTCCTACCCTCCCCCTACCCTCTCTCTCTCGCTCTCTCTCTCTCTCCCTCTCTATCTTTCTCTCTCGCTCTCTCTCTCTCTCTCTCTCTCTCTCTCTCTCTCTCTCTATGCAATATTGCAACTATGAGAGTTTCGCCCGAGAAACTGCGCAGCCCTCGCCTCGCTATCAGTTGAAAGTGAAACAACAAGATTTTTCACAGACTCGATAAATCCATCTTCAATACTTAATGCAGCAGATATCGAATTAGCGAAATTTGCGGCATCGAGTAACGATTTAACGAGGGGGGGGGGGGGGGCAACGATTTTTGATAACAATATAAGAAGAAAAAAAGAGTATTGGAGTTTGCATTTGGGTCGTTAAATAATTTTTTTTTGTCATTGTAAAGATAATGTGCGGTTTTCAATGCAAAGTATTTTTCTTTTTTTTTTTCCAACAATTAACAATGATATAGCACTTTGAAATTTTTCGGCTCGGCAAAAACGCGCCGAGAGCATCCGAAGATACCCGAGCGCTCTGTGACGTCACCGCTCGAACGCCAGTATAGGAACTACTCGTGTGTGATACGAGTATTCTGTCAACGATGGCAACGACAAAATCGTATACCAGGTGTACAAGTACGAAATGCGGATTTCAGACAACAGATGGTGCATCAGTGCAGTTTGTTGTGGCGGCTCGTGTCAGATAGCACGAGAGCACAGCGCCACGAACCAGCAACAGATCGACGGGAACAAGTTGAAGGATAAAATGTCCAAACATGAAAAAAGAAAAATTCCCCAAGACAACTAGACCAGCGTAACCCTACAGCTCTAGCGGAAAAAAGAAGAAGTAAAAATTAACGACGTACGTCCGGTCGCGAAAACACAAGCTCTCTTAGCGTGACTTTTGTTTGTATATTAATAAAAGTTTTTATATATTTAATCAAAGAAATACACGAGGATTCGCATTCCCTCCACTCCTCAACTAGCATTCCCGTAGTAAAGACGCTACATTGTGCTATAAAGATTTGACACTTCGCCATTTTGTTGTGTCATCAACAAGTGTCAGACGCGCACGAGTGATAAATTGGAAAAGTGTGTGCATAGTGTTGCGTTGTTGTGTTCAATTCGTCGAAATTTATACCGAACAACGAGCATTCGCGGACAGCATTAATTTTTTGTTTTTATTTGAAGAAAACTGCTGCTGAATCATAGCGATTACTTCGAGAAGCTTATGGTGAACATGCTCCATCGCAAGATACGTGTGAACGATGCTTTCGGCGTTTCAAAAGTCGTGACTTCGATATTGCAGACAAGGAACATGGAAAAGCGCCAAAAAAAATACGAAGATGTGGAATTGCAAGCATTGTTGGACGAAGATGATTCGCAAACACAAAAACAACTCGCCGAGCAATTGGGCGTTAGTCAACAAGCTGTTTCCAATCGGCTACGAGAGATGGGAAAGATTCGGAAGACCGATAGATGGGTACCGCACGAGTTGAACGACAGGCAAATGGAAAAGCGCAAAAACACATGTGACATTTTGCTCGCTCGGTACAAAAGGAAGTCGTTTTTGCATCGTTCAGTTACAGGGGATGAAAAGTAGATGTATTTTGAGAATCCCAAGCGCAAAAAATCATGGGTAGACCCAGGCGCACCATCCACATCGAGCGCAAGACCGAATCGCTTTGGCAGAAAGACGATGCTCTGTGTTTGGTGGGACCAGAGGGGCGTGGTCTATTACGAGCTGTTAAAACCTAGGGAAACGGTTAATACTAAACGTTACCAACAACAATTGACCGATTTGAAGCGTTCAGTGGTTGAAAAAAGACGGTGCTGAAGTTTGCATCGTTGGGATGCAACGAAAATTAATTCTTTTTCGGTGACAAAATTACTTTTTGCCCGATGCAGGCTACGAAAAATCATTCAAACGATTTTACGTATTTTTATTACAAATTTACGACCTCAAGTTGCAATAAAAAGGTTTCGAATAATAATAAAAATGAAGAAATAGCAAAAAATCGTTCCAACGATGCAAACTTGAACGTCATGAAAAAAGGCCAGAATACCGAAAGAGGCAACACAGAGTCATTTTTCTTCATGACTATGCTCCATCACATACGGCAAAACAACGGTTCGCAACACGTTGGAAGCACTCAGCTGGGAAGTTCTACCCGATGCGGCTTACTCACCAGACTTGGCTCCTTCCGATTACCACTTGTTTGCATCGATTGGTCACGCAATTGCTGAGCAGCACTTTGGTTCGTACGAAGATGTGAAAAAATGGCTCGATGAATGGTTCGCAGCAAAAGGGGAAGATTTTTACTGGCGTGGTATTCACAAATTGCCCGAAAGATGGGAAAAATGTATAGACGGAGCATACTTTGAATAAAGCACTTTTTATCATTCTTCCGAATTTAACGTGTTTTTTTTTTTAGAAAAAAAATCCGCATTTCATACTTGTACACCTGATAATTCCCATGGCCGTTTTTACATATCTTGCTTGGAATTTTTCCACCTGCGTCTGCCTCTTCCAATCCCAAATTACGGATTCATACAGCTTTACACTTTTTACAATTGCGTCCATTGGTTATAATCTTCTTTTGAGGCTACTAATTTTTGCACGCTCAATAATCCCCCATGTCGTGTCAATGACTTTTTAAATTTTTCCCATCAAGATTTTAATATGTTTTTCCCATAGAGAACCATATACCTAGCTATTTGTATGAAGAAGAAAAATAATTACATTGCATTCCAACGATGCAAACTTCAATATCATTCGTTGCATTCCAATGAAGAAAACTTCAAGATCGCGTCAGTTTTAACCCGATCAGATTATCGCTTTTTTCGGCCCCTTGTCAGTTTATTGCACCACTCTGCCTTCCGGTCTCTGCCGAGGTCTCTTCTTCATCTTCTACAACTCTTCTCGTTCATTTCCGCTGTCATTATCGTCGGTACAACTGTACTGTGACGATTCTTCTAATTCTTCATGAACGTAATCGATCTCCGCCTCACTTTCTTCGTCCAAATAATTCACTGATTCATCACGTGGACGAAGTATTCTCGATAATTCACTAGATCCACGATGAGTAATGCTATAAAAGATGAAAAATCAATGTATGACTCTAAAAAAATGCATAATCTTGTGAAAATATTCTTAAATTTTATTTGAAAAAAACAACAAAAACTTACTTTGTCACTCCAAACGATTTGACAGCACAGTTAACACATAGGTCATTAAGTCCCGGGACTAACCAGTAAAAACACATTTTTTTTTTTGCAAAATTCGACTTTATTCATCAACATAGTCACCTTCCATAGCGATACAATCATTCCAACGTTTTTTTTTTAACTTTCGATGCCTTTCTTATAGAACGATTTGTCTTTTGCCTCAAAATAGGCTTCAGTTGCGGCTATAACCTCATCATCGGAGCCAAATCTCTTTCTCTGGAGGATCTTTTTGAGATCTGCGAACAGGTAGAAGTCAGATGGGGCCAGATCTGGTGAATATGGATGGTGTGGAAGCAATTCGATTCGTAAATCGTTCAATTTCACCATCGTCTTCATCGACTTGTGGATCGGTGCATTGTCTCGGTGAAACAGCGGTTTTTTCTTTGCCACGTGAGGCCTTTTCTGCTTGATCGCGTCATCCAATCGATCCAATAATGCAATGTAGTAGTCGCTGTTGATCGTCTGGCCCTTCGGAAGAAAGTCGATGAGCAAAATTCCGTGAGTGTCCCAAAATACGGAGGCCATGACCTTGCCTGCTGACCGTTGTGTCTTCGGACGCTTTGGCCGGCTTTCGCCCTCTCCTCTCCACTCGGCTGACGCTCTTTTCGACTCCGGCGTATAGTGATGAATCCATGCTTCATCCATTGTTATGTACCGACGCAAAAAATCCTTTTTATCACGCGTAAACAGCTTCAAACAGCGCTCCGAATCATCAATTCGTTGTTGTTTTTTTTCCACTGTGAGCAAACGCGGCATCCACTTGGACAAAAGTTTTTTCATACCCAAATTTTCATGCACAATTTTGAACACGCTGCCTTTTGATCTCTTTAGGATGTCAGCTATCTCTTGCAACTTCACTTTGCGATCGGACATAACAATTTTCCGAATTTTTTGAATGTTTTCGGGCGTAGCCACCTCAATTGGACGACCTGAGCGCCCTCCGCGTCTTCGGTGATTGTTCGGCCGCGTTTAAAATCCGCATACCATCGGCAAGTGGTTGTTTTCGATGGGCACTTTTTTTCCCGGTAACACTTTATCAAGCCATTGCTGAGCTTGAACGGTATTTGTTCCCATTTAAAAACAGTGTTTGATTAACACACGAAACACGTTTTTATCCATCGTTTGAAGCAAAAACAAATGTAGCGTCACTTAACCTTCAATATCTCGACAACGACTGAACCGAATGTCATGAAATTTTTACACGTATCTTTTGAAGGTTGCTACCACCGAAAAACAAAAGCGGCATGGCATTGGCGGCGCCATATGTGTGTCAGTCCCGGGACTTAATGACCCATGTGTTAAAGTTATCGTGGGTCGCTGGCGACCCGACACGCACTTCACTTGTTCACTACAAAGAACAGAACGATACTAGGGGAACGTTGACTCAGCGCGAAGGGTCCCAGCCTCCTAAAGTTTTTTTCAGAGTGGGAATAGGTATTTCTTCCCTACTTGGATTCTAAGAAATGAGACAAAAGAAAAATGTCTCGGATCTCCAGCGACCCACGATAACCCAGTCGGAAATCCCCGACCCAAAAAAATCCAAACAATTTTAAGATAACGCCCATTATAGTCCAAGAAGTAAAAAATTAACGTATGCTCGTTTAAATTTTTTTTTCCAGTATATGGTCGAAGGTTCTCAAATAGCTGAAGAGCCAAAGGTTTGGCGGTTGGTCGGGAGGGGCCGGCATAATCGAGGAAACCGTAAAAACTAGGATAAATTAATCGTGGAGCGGAGCTAGCCCCGACGCGCTCGGGGTTAAAATTTCGATCAGCAACGTATCGTCGAAGGCCGTCAAGACGTCGACCCCGTCGGTCATCAAGTTAACGGGGGCCGGTGGGCCGGGTGTAGGAGGCGTTCGAGTAGGAGGAGGAGGAGGAGGAGGAGGAATATCATCATCGGTCGTCTCGCAAGTCGCCCCGTCGTCATCGTCAGGTTTAGGCGACGAAGGCGAAGTTGGAGGAGGAGGAATCACGATAGTCGTACCATCGATCGGTAGCGAAGTTTCGAGTATCGGGACGACACGAGACAAGTGTATCGGTAGCAGCGATGCTGCCGATAACTCGAACGATTACAGCGTCACGAGAAGCACCACCACCAGCAGTAGCAGCAGCAGCAGCAGCAGCAACAGCAACAGCAGCAGCGGGAGCGTCATCGAGTACGTCGTCGGTAAAGCCGAGGCAGCAACTATGAGTTGCGTGCTGCAGCTTGGGAGCAACGTCGACGAAAATAAGATTGTCAATCATCCTAGCAGCGATGAGGGAGCAACGACGACGTCGACGACGTCGACGACGACGACGACAACAACAACAACAACGTCGTCAATCGCGGACTCGTCGCAGCCTCAACTCGCGTCAAAATTGCCCCAGGATCCAGCCCGTGTAGCGCAGATCTCGCGAAATCAAACGATCAACGCTTTTCCATGCGGCGTACTGACAGGTCCGAAAACAACGTCACAGCCGTCCGTGTATCCGTCGCTCGGAAGATCGAGCAAAGATTCACCGAGGCTCGTTGCGTCCAGTCAGACACGCGTTATATCGCAAAAATCGTCAGCATCTTCCGCTACGATACAACAGATGGTAGCTGTGAACGCCGCGACGTTGCCCAGCGTCACGGCGTCATCGTCGAGTGTTCCAAACGTTTGTCAAAGTTCCGTAAAAGTTGCGACGACTGGTAACAACATAGTTTGCGCGGCGCTTGCTCAAGCTCAAATAACCGCCGTCTGCGCACCACCGCCGAATTCGTCCCAGCAGTCTATCAAACTTACGAGCGGTAGTTTCGATGCGTTGCAGTGCGGCAAACAAGTGCAACAAACGACAATGGCAACGTTGACGGCTGTTACGCCAGGCTCGGCGATCCATCAGAAGCTTCAACAAGTACCGGTGCAACACGTGGTCGGTAGTCTCGCTGGTATCAAGTCGATAAACGCGATTGGCTCGCTTCAGAATATCCACAGGATACAGGTGAAGAGTGGTCAGTCTTTGTCCGCTCTGGGTGGCGGGCAAACGATGAACTTTCAGAAATTAAAGACTGTGGGAGGCTCGCAGAACGGTGCTCAACAAACGAATGCACAGAGAAACGCTCTCGCGAGGCTGCCAACAACGACACAGGCCAAACAAACGTCGAGCACTGTCACGGCCCAATGCGCCAATCAGCAGATTAGCGCGAGTCTGAATACGAGGGTGCAACAGCAGCAGCAACAGCAAATAACGAGTCAAGCGAAGAGCCCGAGCTGTCCCGCGAGCAAGCCAAGCCAGCAATTTGCCAATCAGAAAGTTCATCAGGCGCCACAAGTAATCGTAAATCCTGTGAATTCGAATCAAAAGGTCGCGCAGATGAACCAGATCTCGTGTCAGCAGCAACAAACGAGTGTCCAACCGCAGCATCATCATCAACAGCACCAGCAGCAGCAGAGTCATCAAGCGCTGCAAATGACGAGTCAGCAGACCCAAGTGATACAGCACAAGCTGCCAGTGTTGCCTCAGAAGACGCAGGCCGTCCAGAGACAGCAACAACCGCTCGTTCCCGCTCCGAACAACAATCTCCATCAGAAGTCTCAAGCGCCTACGATCCAAGCAGCGACACCGAAGAACGCGAACCAGCACGCTTTGCCGATTCATCACTTGAATCAGCAACACGCGATGCAGAAACACACGGTTAGCAGCGCAAGCCAGGCAACTTGCCAGCAACAGCAACGCGCTCAAATTGTCCCGGCGAGTCAACAAAAGCCGCAGGCCGTTCAACGCGTTGCACAGGCGGGTGTTGCGAGTATTCAACAAAAGTTGGGCACGATCACGAATCTTCCGGGCGCCAATCAGCTGAAGCCTCAAAGCGTCGTTGCGACGAAATTACAGCAGCAACAAATGTTGATGAGAGTCGGAACGACGAAGAATCCTCAAAACGTCTCTGCCAATCCAAAGAGCGTTCAAAAAACAACAGGCATCGCGAAGACCGTTAACAGTCAGGCTGTCGTGGTGAATCCAGCTCGACCGGCCAATTGTCAGCCGATCAAGATCGTTCAACAACAGCAGCAGCAGCAATCCGTTCATCTCGTCGCTCCATTCCAACAACAACAACAACAACAACAACAACAACAGATCCAACTCGCCCAATCTGGCCCACCATTGGCGCAGAAGCAACCTGGCTGTATAAAAACAATACCGCCGCAGAAAGGCGCGATTCAGCGAAACAACGCTCAGCAAAAGCTCACCGGTGGCATCAAGACCTCTCTCAACACTAACATGAACGCTCTCAAGTTACAAGCCCAGGCGGCTGCAACGATCACACAAAAAACATGCGTACGTACTCTGATGCCGCAACAACAGACGGCCGTTGCCAATATTACCGCGCACAAGAGTCAAACGGTCAAGATACAACAGCAAAACATTCAGCAGAAACAGCTTGTCGTTACGCCTCAGTATTGCCAACAAACGAGACCGCAGATCGGCCAGATGAAGAATTTGCCGCTGGACACTCGCAGGGAACATCCGGATAACAAGTAAGTTTCGGAGAAACAACGGAGCCCGTTGAAAGCTCTTGAGCTTCGGGAGATAGAGAATGGATCGTGAAAGCGTTTACTTTACGAAATCGTTTTTCTTTTTTCTTGTTGCAGAAACGAGGCGGAACCTCATGCCTCGAAGGAGGAGGAATTCCAGTCGCAGGCGCTGCAGTCGCCTGTGCGAAGGATGCCGCTACCCTACGAGGTAAAAAATTGAAGAATTCGCTTGCGTATCTTTGTCGCAAGGCTGTATTCTAGTCTAGAGGCTCAAATTTCGGGCGTTTTTTTCGGCCTTGAAAAAAAACGTATCCATTTTTTCTAGTCTTTATTGATGTTTCAAGAACTTAGAAAAAAAAGTGCAAAAAAGTAATAATTGAAGAATTTGCTTAAGTATCTTTGTCGCAAGGCAGTATTTTATTTTAGAGGCCCAAATTTTGGGCGTTTTTTTCGGCCTTGAAAACAAAAAAAGAACAAAAAATATCCATTTTTAGTCGATTTATTGATGTTTCAAGAACTTACAAAAAAAAAATGTGCAAAAAAGTCATAATTGAAGAATTTGGTTACGTATCTTTGTCGCAAGGCAGTATTTTATTTTAGAGGCCCAAATTTCGGGCATTTTTTTCGGTCTTAAAAAAAAAACCATTTCTTAGTCTTTTTATTGGTTTCAAGAACATACAAAAAAAAAACATGTGCAAAAAAATAATAATTGATGTTATAATGCGCAGATTTAATAATGCTCAGATTTTTTTTTAACAATTGCACGGTTCGATGAAACGTCACGTTCAATTGCAGTGTCTCCAGTTTGTCCTGCAAGATCACAACTACGGTGCACCGCCGCCGAGAACGCCGCCACCTTCGTCACCACCGCCTCATCCCAAGCAACAGCCGATAAACGGTGCTGGTGCATCGACCGTGACGCTGCAACATCCTTTTATCTATGGACAAGGTGAGTGATTTTCGCGGCTCGCCTAATTCGTCAATTTTCCATTTCAAACTAGCAACTCTTTGATCGATCGGTAATGCTCCTTCAAGATCGAAACAAAAAAACAAAAAATTCATTTGTTTTTTTTTTTGCAGCTGTGAGCGGTAGCAACGTGGTCGACGATGCGGCGAGCGCGATCAGCAGCGAGGCAGGTCGCGAGGCAGAGCCCGAGGGCGAAGAGACGGAAACAGCGCCGGAAGGCGAGGGCGACGACGAGGACAGCGTGACTCGCTGTATTTGGTAATTTTCGAATTTTCCTTCGTTACTCTTTGCGCATTTGTTTTTTTTTTCTTCTTTTGTTCTTTTCTTTTCCTTTCCTCGTCTTCGTCAAAACATTGCAACTTATGTATACTCTCTTTTTTTTCGTTCGGTTGCAGCGAGTTCGAGCACGACGACGGTTACATGATTTGCTGCGACCGCTGCCTGTGAGTATATAGCCAAATAAATATGCCCTGCGATAATCGTGCTTGCGGAAAGAGAGGGAGCGGGAAGTTTGGGTTCAGGGACCATTCCAGTGTAAACTTTCTTGAAAGTTGTGTTTTTTTTTTTTGCTTTAAGGCCTTATGTACGCGATTTCGCCGATTTTCGAAGGTACTTTTCTAGACGCGGTTAAAAAAAAATGACTCATATATTGACAACCCTTTTTTACAGATCATTTATGCACATGGTTAAGTATATGTAAAAAAAAAAATCAGAAATATTAACAAATGGCGGAGATATAACATAATAAAGCAATGTATTTTTTTTGCGCGCGCGTTGATGGTGAAAGTTCTCGGCATCGATATGTGGGTGTCTGAAAAAACAAATGAACATATTTATAATTGCATAATGAATGTATCGTCAGTGTGAACCAACAATATTATTTTTTAAAAAATTATTACAATAAAAATTCGAAACTTAAAATTTTTTTACTCAATTTTCTGTCGGTATTTTATTTTTTATATATTTTTTGGTATCATTGAAATCTTTTGTTTCTGTGGTTCACACGATAGGTGGATGATACTAAGAATATGTTGTAAAAATTTCAAAGCGATCTGAACCTTCGTTTCAAGAGTTAGAACTTTCACAAGGTTCAAAAAAGTAAAACTTTAACAATTTTTGGAATTTTTCAATTCTGCAAAGCTTAAAATATTCCTAACCGTTCAGGCTAATGGAATCAAAAATAAATTAAAAAAATGAAAAATTTTGAAAATTTTCGCGTATACAAGGCCTTAAAAATCCTTAAATGTCATGAAATTTCAATACTTCAACTGAACCTTCGTTTCAAGAATTAGAACTTTCACAATGTTCAAAAAAGTAAAACTCTAACAATTTTTGGAATTTTTCAATTCTGCAAAGCTTAAAATATTCCAAACCGTTCAGGCTAATGGAATCAAAAATAAATTTAAAAAATGAAAAATTTTGAAAATTTTCGCGTATACAAGGCCTTAAAAATCCTTAAATGTCATGAAATTTAAATACTGCTCAAAATTAGACACCCCGATAACGAAAAACATTGTGTCTATTCTTTTTTTTTTTATTCCAGTGTGTGGCAGCACGTCGACTGCATGGGAATCGACAGATCGAACATTCCGGAGGAATATCTTTGCGAGATTTGCCGGCCTCGCCGTGTCGATCGTCAGCGTGCGCGAGGCTTGCAGATGCGAAAGCGCGAGGAGCTACTCAACTCGGACACGTCCTCGGACGCGTCCTCGACAAGTTCGGCGGACACGGATGTGGCGGTGAACGCGGTTCCTGTTGCTGCCGCTGCCGCCACCGCCGCCGCGCCGAAGAAGCGCACGATTCATCAACAGCAGCAGCAGCAGCAGCAGCAGCAGCAACAGCAGCAACATCAACATCAACAGCAACATCAGCAGCAGCAACATCAGCAGCAACAACAGCAACAGCAGCAACATCAGCTGCAGCAACAGCAACATCAGCAACAACAGGTGCAGCAACAACAGCAGCAAGTGGCGCGAAGAAAATGCGAGCCGACGCCCCAGCTTCGTCGTCTCAACAACAACACCAACAACAATAACAACAACAACAATAATAACAATAACAACAACAACAACGTCGCGAAGAGACAAAGACGGGAGGCGCAAAATCCACGACAAACGAGCGCGGTAAGGAAAAAAGAAACGGCGAAACGGGGCCCGGGAAAACGAAAAGCAAAGAGACGCATGAGCTTGGACGATCGAGAGGACGAAACTCAGGACGCATGGGGCTCCAATATGGCACCGCTTCGCCAATGGATCGAGAGATACGAGGAAGCGGTCACCAATCATTACAGCCCCGAGCTCAGAGCGAGAATTTCCAGTATCAAGGTCAACGGTACGCATAGCGATCTGAGACAGGGCAACGTCAATGTCGTCGCTACCGGCAAGTGCAGACTCAACGTTCACAGCAACAATCTCAGGGTAAGCTAGACGCGAACGATAAGACGGATATATTTATCTTCTTGCGATAACGTGTACGAGCTTTCTTTCCAACGCGTCTCGTCAAATATGCACGAGAAATGCGGGCTTGACGTTTGGATCGTTGGAATGCAATGATTTTTCATTTTTTCTTTCTTTCTTTCTTATTTTGTATTATTATCGAGAATTATGGTAGACTCGGCTTTGTAGATCGCTAAACAAGGAGCCTAGAAAATTATCGCGTTGTTTTAATAGCTCAATTCTGTCAATTTGCGATGTTGAGAGAAAAAAAATGTTTCGTTGCATTCTAACGATACAAATTTCATCATCGAGAATTCGTATTAACGGGCGGTGGAAATTAGAGTCGAACTGAACGATGAAAATTCTTTTTTTCTTCTGGTGGGAGTATTAGGATCGTGAGGGCGAGATTTTGCACAGAATTTTTACATAGTCTTTTCAAATTTGAGTTTTTTAAAATTTTTTTAAAGAAAATTTTGATGAACAATGAAGTTAGTATTATTTGAAGACAGTGGCGGCTCATAGCAAATAAAAAATTTAAAAATTTACTTCTACTACAATAATAAAACGTTTTCTAAGACCGGATAGCTTTTTTGAATTTTAGACAATTACGAACATGACAAGCTGCAGGAAAAAAAAAGGATTTTCGACAAAAAAACAACTTTAGAAATTTGTTATCGACAAATGGATGAACATATGAAAAAAAAGAGCCGGGTCATACGATAGAAAATGTTATAAATTATGCTCTGTCCGAATTTCAAGTGAATCGGAAAAATATTGAGAGTACAAATTAATTCGGTCCGTTTTTTCGTGGTAAATAATCCATTTATTTCAAAATAAAAGGTACGAATAGATTAATCAAAGTATAGTCCATCGCTGGCTACTACTTTTTCCCACCTCTCAAGCAATTTTCGAATTCCATCTCGAACAAAAAGTCTCGTCTTTTGAGGTGATCCAAGTTTTGAGCCAATTTTCGATTTCTACGAAAGAAGTGAATCGGTGAGCTGCTAAATCCTGCTGCATCCGTCGGAACAACCATTAATCAGAAGGA
This sequence comes from Ophion ventricosus, assembly GCA_963932345.1. Classification (NCBI taxonomy): domain Eukaryota; kingdom Metazoa; phylum Arthropoda; class Insecta; order Hymenoptera; family Ichneumonidae; genus Ophion; species Ophion ventricosus. The sequence goes on along the minus strand of OZ010718.1, from coordinate 28,427,888 downwards.
GCAATGTCCGGAGAATACGGCGGGTGCGGTAGAATATCCCATTTGAGCGTGTTTCCAAATATTTTTTTACGACTTTTGCGACACGAGGCCGAGCGTTGTCATGCAGAAAAATAATTTTGTCATGTCTTTGCTCGTATTCCGGCCGTTTTTCTCGTAATGCACGGCTCAAACGAATCAATTGTAGTCTATACCGATCGCCCGTAATGGAATCGCCAGGTTGTAGCAGCTCATAGTACACAACACCCTTTTGGTCCCACCAGATACACAGCATGACCTTCGAACCATGGATATTCGGCTTTGGTGTTGATGTTGAGGTCGATGGCAACGATTTACCGGGCAAAGCGTAGTATTTTTTCTTGGGGTTATCGCAGAATATCCATTTCTCATCCCCAGTCACAATCCGATGTAAAAAAACCCTTTCTTTTTGGCCTTTGAATCAGCTGCTCACAAGAGAAAAATCGCCTTTCAACGTCTCGCAATTTCAGTTTACGAGGCACCCAATTTCCTTGCTTTTGAATCGATCCCATGGATTTTAGTCGTCCGGAAACTGCTTGTTGAGTCACTCCCAATGAATCTGCAAGCTCTTCTTGCGTTTGACTCGGATCTTCATCGAGTAATGCCTTCAATTCATTGTCTTCGAATTTTTTTTGGCTGTCCAGGGCTAGGCTTGTCTTCAACGCTGAAATCACCGTTCTTGAAGTGTCAAAACCATTCCCTACTTGATTTATCAGTTGGAGCATCATCACCATAAACTTCAACAAGCATTCGATGCGCTTCAGCTGCACTTTTCTTCCAATTAAAGCAGAAAAGTAAAACTTGCCGCAAATGCTGCTTAGTTAACACAAAATTTGACATATTCAACACAGTAAAAAACAAGGTTTTTAATGAAACTCAAAGCGATATAAAGTGAATGTTATTGACAGATGTCTAACCTCTCTGAAAGCACCGAAATCAGCTGTCACTATGAACCATTGATAACAGCCAGAGCCATCTCTTGAAAACGGACCGAATTCATTTCTACTCCCAATACATTTTGGGATACGATGTTGAAGTTCGCATCGTTTGGAATGCAACAAAAGTGCATTATCTTTCTATCGCGTACATTTTTTGTTCGCCGATTTCGGGTACGAAGATTACTCAAACAGTTTTCCTTATCCTCACTATACATCCACGGCCATAATCTATAAAACAGAACGATAGATTATAATTAAAAATTGAAGGAAAATAAACCTTCGTTGTGTTCCAACGATGTAAACTTCAACGCAATTTACGTTTTGCACAGCTTCGCGGCGCATAGTTTGGCGAAGAGCGCAAAAGAAAACGGCCATACTAAAAGACTCTTCGCTTGATGAGCAATATTTATAATCGCCCTCGTACTTTAGCCACCGAATAACGTGTTCCCTCTGCACGATTTTTTTCTTTTCTTCCCGGTGTACAGTTCCTCGTGGCGACGATGTATCTACCGCCTAACACACCGGTGCTGGAGTTGCGCGGCAAGTACATGCTGAGTACGCAGCACAGGCCGTCGCATCCGCAGGGACGACAGCACGCTCAGAGGCCCGGTCCGTTCGTATTTTTTTATCGTTTACCGCGTGACGGTACCGAGGTTTGCGTTGACACGCGAACATACGGCAACGACGCGCGTTTCGTGCGTCGAAGTTGCAAGCCGAACGCCGAGGTGAAGCATTGCATCGAGAAGGGCACGTTGCATCTTTACATCGTTACGTGTACGCCGATCGAGAAGAACGCCGAGATAACGATACGTCACGAGCAACACGATCTCCCGTTGTCGCCGAATTCAAGCGCGGGCACGGCAGCAGCAGCAGCAGCAGCTGCGTTGATGCCGTTCACGGTGTGCGCCTGTAACAATCCGCGAGCTTGTCAATTCGCGAGTACGACGACGACGACGACGACGACGACGACGACGACGACGACGACGACGACAATGGTACAGGGAGGAACGGTGAGCGGTGGTGCTCGTAGAGGTAGCAACGGAGCGCTCGCGGAGAACGCGGACGGGAGAGAGAGAAGACGACGCGCCGGTGGTCGGAGAAACACGCTGTGCGAGGACAGTGATTCGTTGTCGACACAATCGTCGGGCGGTGGTGCGGTTACGCACGGGATTGCGACGACGGGAACGGCCGCGTCGGCGTTGACGATGGCGACGGTTGGGCAGGTAGCGATCCAACCGCGTCGCTCGTCCTCGAGCGTACTCGCGGTTGCTCCGACCGCGACTGTGACGCGTCCAACGCCCAAGGACGAGGAGGCTGCGTCGATTGCGCAGCCGCAGCAGCAACAACAACAACAACAACAACAACAACAACAGCAGCAGCAGCAGCAACCGCCGCAACGACGGGATGCTTCGCCATTGACGACGCCGACGCTTCATCAGCAAGCTCTCCAGCAGTCTCAGCAACCCCAGCAACAGGAACAATCGAGCACGTCATCGGCGAGCCAACAGATATCACCTGGCGCGACGACAACACCGATCCCCCAACCGGCCCAAGAGTCCAAAAAGGACAAGAAAAAGATGACTCGCGAGGAGCGCAAAATGGAAGCTATAATGAAGGCATTCGAGAGACTCGAGAAAGCCGAGCAGCGAAAACAGGAAGTACAAGCGCGCAACGCTCAGCGCAAAGAGTCAGGCGGTGGTGGCCACAGCGACGACGAGCAACAGCGCGACGTCGCTGCCCATCACAGCGCTGTGAAAACTAAGCACAGCGTCGAACGGCCGATTCGACGCAAGAGGCGAAAGGGCCGAGCGCGAACAACGAGCAGCTCGCAGAGCGGTGGGAATCGTAGGACGCGTTTGAATTCGGCCGATTCGGATATGTCGTCGGGCGAGGAGAGCTCGACGATGCAATCACCACCGTCGTCCAGTCAACGTGTGATCGGTAGTCGCGAGGCTTACTCCTCGCCTCGTCTTGCTCCCCACACACCGACCAAAGATAACGCGGATAGTCTCGTTGTTGGTCGTGACAATGGACAGGCGATACCAACGGCGGCTGGACTATTGCTCGCACTCGCGAATTCTTCGTCCGTCGCGGGACCCGGCTCACCGACGCTTCTTCAACAATCCGCGCCTAACAAGAGCCCGACGTGCGACAGCGGTGCGAGCAGCAGCAGCAGCTCACAGAGCTCGACACCTTCGACACCGTTGTCATCGGCTTGTTTGCTCGTCGCAGCAGCGGTAGGACCCCTCGCGCCTGGCTTCAAGTTTCCCAAAACCAAGAAGGTACTGATGAACGAGTGGCTCAAGGAATCACCCGATCCGCAACCACCTCCGCCCCCACCACCACCACCACCACCAGCACCGACCACGCCGTCTCAGTTACACGGCCAAAGTTCGGGTGTCACGTCGCCACCCGGATCTGCCAATCTGCAAACATGCAACGCAAACAATTTGCCGGTGATCGCGAGACCAATGGACTTTTTGTCACCGGGCGATCCGTCCACGGAGTTTCTTACGCAGAGCTACGCCGCCAAGGGACTCGCGACCCTCGTACAAGCGGTTAATTCCGTTTCCGGTATAATCGACTCGCCACCGCAACGCAAACAGACGACGATCAACGCGACTTCCGGTTGTCCCGTGTCATCCGGTTCGGCAAAGAAACGCTGGCTACGCCAGGCCATCTCGGAGGAATGCGACTCACCCAACAGCAGCAGACCCGAGAGCCCGCCGAACGAAATGGTCGCGGCACCACCGAAGAAACGTAGAATCGCCCGGGAGAGCTTGTCCTCGGACAATTACACACCACCGACAACTCCCACCCTCCTCGTTCCGGACTCCAACAACGCCAATGCGAGCCTCATCAACAACGAGGTGAGCTTCTTCGAGACCCGCGCGTCCACACGATCCGACAACCTCGCTCCGAGCTCTAGTTAACCAACTAGAAGTTACTAGAAATACACAACGGAGCTCGTAGTAACCCTCTAGCCAATTTCTAGTAAGTCACTTCGGAAGCACTATGGAATTTCTAGTAGGCTCTAGAAATCTTTGGCAAGTTTTGCCGGAAATGTTCGGTGACTTTTCGAGTAACCGCGCTTGGGGAACGTCCTGGCGAGAGTTGCTGGAAATATCCTGAAATTTCTGGCAATTTATATCTCAATGTAAAATGGAAATCCTGGTTGGTTGTAGAAATTTTTGCCAAGTTACTAGAAAGGGCAATGAAATTTCTACTAACTTTCGCGAATATCTAGCGGGTTGTCGCCGCAACGACAATGAAATTATTGACAACTATTACGACTTCTATTAAGTTTCGGCAAATGCAATGGAATTATTGGCAACTTTTTAGAGTCCACGGAGCCAGCTACCAGGCATTTTTAGTGAATTGCTACAATTGAGAAGGAATTTCCAGTCAAACTTTTCGGAATGTCCAGCAAGATGCTGTAAAATAAAAAAAATAAAAAAACAAAAAAGAATTTTCAGCAAAAGATTTCTACACCAAAGCGAAGTTAAAAAGGACCAGCGCTACGATCATTCGCACAGCGAATCTCGTTTTTCTTTTCCAGCACGATTTCGTCGAGCAGCCCCGGTCGCCCGTTTCCGCGGAGATAAGATGCCCCGAGACCGTGACCACCCTGATCAAGGAAGAAACGAGCACAGAGTCGGAAAAGTTGCCGTTTACCGAGATCAAAGTAACGACCAAGTGTTGCGGTGTTTTCGAGGCTCCCGTCGCGATTAAAAGGGAGAACGAGGATGAAACGTCATTGGAGACGAAGACGGATGGCGCCGCGTTGCCGAAACTCGAGCCCGACGAGATCAAGACGGACGTAATGGCGATTGAGGGAAAAATCGAAACGGATTCGAAGCCTGTGATCGTCGTCAAGAGCGAGACGAGGGTGTCGTCGTCGTCGCTCAAGCGTGAACACGAGTCGGACGAGATGTCGAAATCCGAGACATCGACGAGCTGCGGTATCGCGGCAAAGCGAAAAGCAACGTTCAAGCGTGAATCGCGCTCGCCCGAAATTGAGAAAGGTACGGTCGAGATAATCGATCAGAACGAGCCGGATACGGAAATGGAAGATCTTAGCTCGCCGATAGCAGCGATGGAATCGGACGCGGAGCTTAAGCAACGAGTTGCCGAGATGAGGCTCGAGTTTGGCGGTGGCATCGCCGAGATCGTCAGTATAGCGAGCGAAAACGAGAAATCGGACAACGAAAATGACAACGACTTGGACGAGGAGGAAGAGGACGAGGAGGAGGAAGAAGAAGAGGAAGAGGAGGACGACGAAGTGGAGGAAGAAGACATGGAGGAGGAGGAGGAAGAGGAAGAAGAAGAAGAAGAAGAAGAGGAGTTGGTAGCACGTGAGGCGACGATCGTTTACGGGGAAACGCGTGATCATCGTTCCGACGACAATGCCTCGATCGACGAGTTCGACGTTGAGGCGCAAATGAAGAAGATAACGGGCGACGACGGTAACGATTACAAGGAAAAAGTTGACACGTGCTCGGAGCGTGACAACAAGAGCGTCGACGGTATCGAGGGACTTATGGAAAGTTCGAAGGAGGACTCGGACTCTGAGCAGGAGCACGGGGATCCGAGTCGCAACGTGACAAAATTGACTCCCATCAACGACGCACCTGAGATCCGTAGATTCAAAGAGTTCGAAACGAAAGCACCAGCGTCAAACGAGACTCCGATCTTCGAGGCATCGTCCGTCAAGGAAACGACAACAGCGACGAAAACGTGCGAGAACGTCGAAGCGCCTGAATCGATAGAAGTCGCTCGAGTCGTGATATCCTCCGAGTCCGAGTCGATCCTCGACTCGGTAACATCGAGCCTCGACGTCACGGAGAATTCCACGATCCTCGACGATCCGAAGATCTTTCAATCGATACCACCGTTGAGCGAACGAATAAGAAAAAAGCCCGAAGTCACCGGTATGTCGAAGAAACAATTGGAGCTAGTCGAGGCTGCTATTATCGAGTCTACGATCGATCTCGAGTCGAGTGAAATATCGGAAAACGGCGACGACAAAGCATTGGTCACGAGCGCTCTGAGAGATTTACTCGGCACCAAGATCGATCATGAATTAACTCCAAAATTGACGAACGAGACCGATCTCAAGGAAAGCATCAATCCACCACCCGCTTCCGAGACACCCGAAAACGTCATCATCCATCCTGAGAGTATCAACATCGCCGAGACAAATGAAACAACGAACGTCAATGACAAAGCAACGGATGACAATGCGACGAGGGACGAAGAGATCGTACAACCGGAAATCAAGAGACTCAAGGATCCGAGGACTGTTGTGCCCAACGATATGCCAGCGCCACCTCCCATCAAACTGGAAACTCCTACGCCAGTCAAGCGCAAGGTTAGAACGGTAGGAATGTGGTAGAGTTCACCCAGGGTGGACTGCTTTTTTTCCGTTCTTTCTTTCTTTTTTTGTTTTTCTTTTTATCTATAATTTCTATTTTTACACTTTACGTTCACTTCGCGATTTCCGTTTTCGCGAAAAACCCCGATGATGGAATATTACGTTATTTTGACAATGAATTATTCCATCGAAATACGCGGGAAAATAAAAAAATGTTGGTTTTTCATTTTGATATAAGGTGTAGTAAAAAGAAATCCATTATTTTTGCATGAAATTAAAGGCTTTATTTAGCATAGTTAGAATGATCCGATTTAGGTCAAATATGCACCGTTTTGATCGATAACTCGTTGCCACTTTGAAGGTAATTTCATTATGCCTTTCTCATAGAAACCCTCGTCCCTATTGGCAAACAAACTGGGACAGTCGATTTTCACAAGCTTCTCTTGAGGCGATATTTTCACCAGCAAAATCATTCGCCACAGACAGGAACAGGTGGTAATCACTTGGTGCCAGATCCGGACTATAAGGTGGATGCATAAGAACCTCCCAACCAAGCTCCCGGAGCTTCTGGCGAGTCACTATCGATGTGTGTGGCCTGGCGTTGTCCCGATGGAACACAATTCCTCTCCTATTGGCCAAAGCTGGCCACTTCTGGGCGATCGCTTCCTTCAGACGGTCCAATTGTTGACAGTACAGGTCCGAATTAAGAGTTTGGCCGTAGGGGAGCAGCTCACAGTAGATGATTCCCTGCCAATCCCACCAAACACACAGTAAAATCTTCCTGACCGTCAATCCTGGCTTGGCCACCGTTTGCGCCGGCTCACCGCGATTCGACCACGACTGTTTTCGCGTGACGTTGTCATAAGTGACCCACTTTTCATCACCGGTCACCATCCGCTTCAGAAATGGGTCGATTTTGTTGCGATTCGGCAGCGATTCGCCGATGGAAATTCGGTCCATGAGGTTTTTTTGCGTTAACTCGTGTGGCACCCATACATCGAGCTTCTTTTTGTATCCAGCCTTATTCAAGTGGTTCCAAACGGTTTTTTGTGCAATGTTTAGCTCCTGGGCAATCGCAACATTGCTTACATGATGGTCGGACTCGACGATTTCCATCATTTTATCGACATTTTCGACAATTGGCCTTCCAGAGCGTGGTGCAACTTTGACATGAAAATTACCGGAACGGAATCGACGAAATCAAAATTGCGCGTGATTGGCTGTTACAGTATCAGGACCATAAACACTATTCACATTTTCAGGCGCCTGGCTTGCGTTTTCGCCTTTATCGAAGAAAAACTGTAAAATATGGCGTATTTTCACTCTGCCGGTGGCCATCTTTGACGCGCGCTCAAACAATATTGAGTCAAGCAATCACAAAACTGTCTGAGATGTTTATTTTAGTACGAAATCTTATCTTTCTAACGCCGTCTAGCGTAATCCGATCGCACTTATACAACGCGAGATACAGATTACTAAAGCCATCTTTGCAAAAATAATGGATTTCTTTTTACTACACCTAATATTTTGTTGATCACTTGTAAAAGAAGGATTTCGTTGACGCAATGATGTTTTTTTTGTCTCTGTGTGGGCTGATAAACGGCGCTTTCCCATGCCACGGTCCATTGGAGCTCATGCATTCAAGATTCGCCGCATGTTTGCTACCATTTTGCATGCTCCAAGCAAGTGTGTGTTTTCAGTTTTTTTTTTATTCTTTAACTTGAAATTGAATTAGCAAAGTATCCGATATTCGTGTCGAAGAATTTCTTGTGATTGTCAATGCATGGGCGCGCTTGCGCTATCGTACTTGATTGCCCTGAGATGCCGAAGGTTGCACCGTTGGAATGCAATGAAAAATTTATTCCGTTCGAATAAGCCGAATTTTTTGACAGACTCAGGCTTCGAAAAACTTGCAAATGTTTTTGAGAATCCTCATTGGAGATCGACCACTTGAATCGGCTGAAAATATTTTGGATATTAATGAAAATTAAGGGATAAAGGGAAAATGTAAAGTTCGTTGCATTCCAGTGTTGCGAACTTCAAGTTTTCAGTCAGCTACGGAAAATTATCGTCAAATTTTTTCTACGCCCACATTCGTCAGACCGGAAAGATAATCAGCAAGTTTGTTTGGGTTTGTTTGAGTTGTGAGATTACATTATGTAATGTTTTTATTAATTAAGTAATTAAGTTTTAATTACTAGTCAAATCTTTTAACTTTTTTTCTTAACCCGTTGTGGTCATACCTCCAAAAAATAACGTAACGGTCATGCGGGGGTCTAGTGGACCCCAAGCAGAAAAACAGTTGCCATTTATCTTCTATTTAAGGCCTTATATACACGATTTCGCCGATTTTCGAAGGTACTTTTCTAGACGCGGTTAAAAAAAAATGACGCATATATTGACAACATTTTTTTTACAGGTCATTTATGCACGTGGTTAAGTATATGTAAAAAACATCAGAAATATTAACAAATGGCGGAGATATAACATAATAAAGCAATGTATTTTTTTTTTGCGCGCGCGTTGATGGTGAAAGTTCTCGGCATCGATGTGGGTGTCTGAAAAAACAAATGAACATATTTATAATTGCATAATGAATGTATCTTCAGTGTGAACCAACAATATTATTTTTTTAAAATTATTATAATAAAAATTCGAAATTTAACATTTTTTTACTCAATTTTCTGTCGGTATTTTATTTTTTATATTTTTTTGTGTCATTGAAATTTTTGTTTCTACGGTTCACACGATAGGTGATGATACTAAGAATATGTTGTAAAAATTTCAAAGCGATCTGAACCTTCGTTCAAGAGTTAGAACTTTCACAAGGTTCAAAAAAGTGAATCGTGGAAAAACGGCTTTGAAGTTGGCGGTCGGGCGCGCCGCGCGGTATCTATTATAAATGCAATCTTACCTTATTTAATACAATTTTTGGAATTTTTCAATTCTGTAAAGCTTCAAATATTCTTAACCGTTCAGGCTAATGGAATCAAAAATTAAAGAAAAATGAAAAATTTTGAAATTTTTCGCGTATATAAGGCCTTAATCATTTTCACTCTTTATAGTAATATATTTCTACTTCAATATTACCTTTCATAAAATAAACTAAATTTTTAGTAAACCTAAATAAACAAAACTTGTATTTTATTTATAAAATACATTTGAAATTTTATAAATAAAACTTTTGATAAAATAAACTAAACTTCGAGTAAAACTAAATAAACAAAACTTGTATTTTATTTATAAATTATATTTGAAATTTTATAAATAAAACTTGATAAAATAAAATGAACTTTGAGTAAAATACTTTTGATTGTAAATTCCTTTTAAAAGTAAAATTAAAACGTGTGTGAGTTACTTTTTGAGAATAATGAATTTGTGGGCATTGCCATAGCCGGAGGTTGGTGGGGGGGGAGTCTCATGCCTCCCTCCCCCCCGAAAAAAATGCTGGCTACGACAATGTTTGTGGATCACTCGATTCCGCTACGAAAAAAAAAAACAACGATCGGCTAATCGAGATTCCAAATATTTCCAGCTCTCCATATCGGAATACAGAAAGCGAAAGCAGCAAACGAGCGGCGGTGGCGGCGCTTCGTTGGAGTCCGAGCCGTCGAACGATCCATCGTCGTCGGACAAGAGCACGTCACGCGGTAGATCGGACAGTGCGAGTAGCGGCACGTCGTCGCTGAGCTCGGACGAGGAGAGCGCGAAGATGTCACTCGAGTTGCCCGGACTTACGACTCTACCGCTTTTCGCGAACAACGAGAACGACGAGCGCAAAGGTAAGCTCTCGTTCGAAGTGGCAGTCGAAAACGTGAGAGCGAAAGAGAAAGAACGTGTACCGTAGTATTTTTTTTGTTTTTTTTGTTGCTCGCGGCCACACTTGAAAAAGAGGCTGGTGTGAAAAGGCTAAGAATTAGTGTGCACGCAGGTGGCGAGGAGGGTACGATCGGTTGGTCAGCCGCGCCGACCCTCGTCGAGCGACAACGCGAGAATCTCACCGAAAGATTGAAACGCGAGTTCGGCCTCTTTCTGAGCGACGACGAGGAGGAACGAGCCCGGAAGCAAGGTGAGACACACTCGATCGCGGTGAAGAGAGAGACCACTGTCTATTCTCGCGCGCTCTTATTGATCGCGAAATTGTTGAACATTGGTGTACAGTCGCGAGTTTTTCGGCAATTTTTTTTTTAATCGGTATATCGTTTAAAAAAGGGGTAAAGATTATTCATAATACATTATTTGTTGGAACTTTGACTGCGGGGTTTTTTTTTTAATTTAACAATTATATAGCACGATAATTGCTCCATGGTTTGATGGATCTGACGAGTTCATGGAGATTTAAAAATAATGCTATATTCATAGTCCGTCGAGCAAAATTTTTCAAGTCTCGGAATAAAAAACATCTCACATTTTCAATGGCGTTGAAGTTCACATCGTTGGAATGCAACGAAAGTACTTCATATTTGCATTTACATCTTTTTTTTTGTTATTAGGACTTGGAATTAAATCGTAGCGTTTTTTTAATGAAAAAAACATATTTACCAGGTGTAGAAGTATGAAACCGGATTTTTTTTTGTAAAAATTACACGTCTGTTGTTTGAAAATGATAAAAAATATTTTATTCAAAATAATCTCCATTGCTATTTATACATTTTTCGCACCTCTCCGGCAGTTTATGAATGCCACGCCAAAAAAAAACAATTCTTTTGAAGCGACCCAGTTGTCGAGCCATTTTCGTACATTTCCATACGAATTGAAGCGTTGTTTAGCGAGAGCGTGTCCCATTGATGCGAATAGATGATAGTCGGATGGAGCCAAGTCTGGAGAATAAGCCGCATGCGCTAGTATTTCCCAACTGAACGCCTCGATCGTTTCCCTGACCCGTTTTGCTGAGTGTGATGGAGCATTATCATGGAGCAAAATGACTCTGTGTTGCCTTTTTCCCTATTCCGGTCGTTTTTCACGCAATGCTCGATTTAAATCGATCATTTGCTGTTGGTAGCGATCAGTGTTAACGGTTTCACCAGGTTTTAGCAGCTCACAATAGATTACACCCTTCTGATCCCACCAAACACAGAGCATTGTCTTCTTTCCAAAGCGATTTGGTCTTGCAGTGGATGTCGAGGTTCGCCTGGATTCACCCATGATTTCCGACGCTTAGGATTCTCAAAATATATCAATTTTTCATCACCTGTCACTATTCGATGGAGAAATGACTTTCTTTTGTATCTGTCGAGCAGCATTTCACAAGTGGATTTTGCGATTTTCTTGATGTCTTTCATTCAGTTCATGCGGAACCCATTTTCCCACTTTCTGAATCTTTCCCATGGCTTTCAAACGAATGGAGACGGGCTTTCTGCGTCACATTCAATTGATCCGCGAGTTCTTGTTGACTCTGAGTATCATCTTCATCCAATAAGGCTTGCAATTCGTTGTCTGCGAATTTTTTCCGTGGTTTCCCACGCTCTTCGTTTCTCACGTCAAAATCACCACTTTTGAATTTTTTGAACCACTCGAAACACTGTGTTTTACCAAGAGCATGTTCACCGTAAGCTTCGACAAGCATTCGATGCGATTCTGCAGCAGTTTTCTTCAAATGATAACAGCAAACCAATGCTATCCGCAAATCGTAGTTCGTAGGCACAAAACTCGACACGTTTAAGGGTTATAGAAAAATATACCGGTGTAGGGAACTTGGATTGTTGTGTGTTGAAAATCTTCGTCAGCTGTTAGAGGGGAATGATGGCGCTGCAGAAGCGGTCTTACGGTCCCTAAACTAATGGCTAGCACCATCTGTAGGGAAATTCCGGTTTCATACTTCTACACCTGGTATTTTAAATGAAAATAAAAATGCTCTCGGCGCGTTTTTGCCGAGTCGAACAGAACAATTTCAAAGTGCTGTATCATTGTTAATTGTTGAAAAAAAAAAAAGAAAAATACTTTGCTTTAAAAACCGCACATGATCTTTGATATGAAAAAAAAATCATTTAATGACCCAATCGTTATCATTCGCGTGTGCGGTGCAGGTCTGACAGCCGAGGCGATACTGAAGGCTCGAAAAGCCGGCTCGCCGACGGTTCTTGCGATGGCGGGAGTGACAGGAAGCGCAGTCCCGTCGACGTACACGTTGCCGCAACTACCGCCGCAGCCTTACATCCCACCGCCGGGTTCCGCGCCGTTGCACTATCCTTCGCAGCCGCCGTATCAGCAAGGAAAATCGTCGTGTCCGGTCGTTTATCAAACGTTCGGAGTGCCAGCGCAGCCGGGAATATATCCGAGCGTTGTGAACGCGCCAATTCCGTCGACGATCGTCTTGCCGATACCGTCGAGTCCGCAATTCTTGGTGCCCCAAGCGCCGCCAGGCTCGAATCCGTATCCGCCGCAATTCCCAACGACGAGTCCCGCCACGATCGCGGCCTCGGTGACGACGACGGCAAGTTTGACGCTTCTGCCGCCGCCACCGCCACCTCCGCCGCCACCACCGCCGCCTTTGCCCGTGCCGTCGCCTCGCACCTTTTCCACCGCGACGACGACGACGACGACGATGACGACGACGACGACGACGACGACGACGACGATGACGATGATGACGGCCTCGACGACGATGACGACGTCCCCGTCACCATTCGTCGCGAGCACTCCACAATCCACCAAAGCGTATTTCGGCCATTCGCCCGCTGCGCCAAGGTCATAACTGAAGCTCAAGGTAGTAATGTTGCAAAGTTTTTAGAGCTTGTGAGCAAATCTCCACTCGGAGGATTTTACGGGGAGGGGAGAGTGCTGAAGAAAATTTCGCGAAAAATTAAAGGAAATTCTCCGACATCGAAGAACGTTGAGCTCGAGTGCTCTCTCTCTCTCTCTCTCTCTCTTCTTCTTTCCTTCTCTCGCACGGCCTAAGAATCTCGGTGAGCCCTTCTTCCGTTTTCATTCCTCGTACGCTCGATCCCGTACGAGGAAAGTGCGTTCGATTGACGTTCTCTCGAGACTTTTTTTTTTAAACATTTTTTCTCTTCCCAACGACTCGAACAGTTCGCCCGTTCCGCTTTTTCTTATTTTCTTTTTGAAAAAAAAAAAAAAAAAAAAAAAAAAATCGGCAAAAGCGGAGCAACAGCGCAATGCAACGAAGAAGGATCGAGAGAAAGAAAAGTGTGGAGAAGAGAGGAAAGAAAAAGCGGAGAAATGAAGGTAGACAAAAAATTAGCGAGGTCCGCGAAGAGACCGAATTTTTTGTTCGCAGACGATTGTTCCGAGTGAGCGCAATCGGCGCTTGTTTTCACCCGTGCCCCGTACGCACTCGAGACCTTCTCCAACGAGAGAACATACGTGTAAATAATCGATTTATCTTTATCGCGCGTACGTCGCGATCACGTACTATCATCACACGTTATATATATTTAACACTATTATTGTAGATTCGATTAGCGTTAAAACTTATTAAAGAGATTCGTGGATAGGGAGGAGGCGTTGGGGGCGCGGCTCAATCGCATTCGCTCAACGAGAAAGAATTGACAACCGGTGAAGAGCAAAGAAAATTCGTAAACAAAAGAAAAAGAGAGTCAAAACGGAGATCCTAATGAAAAATAAATTTTTTAAAAGAAAGAGACGAATAAAAAATAAGTCGATTGAGACCGCAACGAGACGTGCCCGAGGATTCTCTCTATATATATATATATATATATTTTATATTTCATTGTAAAATGCCCGATCGTTAGTTAATAATAAATGGTACGTGTTGAATATCGATTCTCTGGGGTTTCCATGAACTATCAATCGCGTGCTTGTTTCGAGCACGCTGCACAATTTGCGGTTGTATATATATATATATATATATATATATATATATATATATATATATATATATATATATATATATATATGCTAATACGATATTACCGATAGGAGATTCGATCGACTTCTTTGCGATCTTCGGCTATTTTATTCTTTTTTTTTTTGCCTTTTCGGGTTCCCGAAGATCGAAAGACGCGCTCTCGTGTCCCAATCGAATTGCAAAACACTTGTACAAAGTAGTATTTCGCAGACTTGACTGACCAGAAATTTGGTCGTACGAATTTTCATGACCGGTCGACACTGTTACAGACTGAGCATATTGTTGTTGTTTTTCTTTCGCGATTCCACACGGTTTCTTTTTTTTTTTTGTCTTTTTCATTTTTTATTCTTTCCAAGAGCCGCGTGCTTTGGATAACGGGAAAAATCCGCGGAATTTGCCTTTTACGACGCGCGCGCGCGCAAAAAAAAGCACCGATTCGTTTAAAAGAGACTAGATAAGGAAAAAGTACGGGGCGAATCGTAGTTTATTCGGTTCGATCTGATTAATTTAGATTTAGAAGGGAAAAAATAACAAAGAAATTCTCGCTGTTCCGCATTCGCAGCAAACGAAACCTTGCACTTGTTGAGTTTCTTCGTCTCGTAGTGTATACACGGTTGAAACGCGTTGACGCATATATTTTTCCACGTTGTACGAAAAGCGTTGAAACGTCGCGGTTAATTTTTTTTTTTTTTGCAAAAACGATGAAAAAGCGCAAAAATAAAAGAGAGAATCAATTATTCGAAAACGAAATGAAAGCAAGAATTGAAATTACGAGAAAAAAAAAAGAGACAAAAATAAATAAAAAAAAACGTAAAATACACACGTCCGTGTGGAAAGGCTGCGGGCCAAAAAAAAAAAAAAGAGACACGCGAACGGATTCGATAATTATTTTGAAATTTCGGTAGCGCGCTGAATCGGCGCAATTCTCAACATTCGTGCAAGTACAAAAATCCCCTTTGAGATGATAAAGTAAGAAAATTGAAAAAGCAAAAAAAGCGTCGAGAGAGAAAAATAAAAAAGAAGAAGAAGATTCATAAGAAAAAAAAAAGCGAACTGCGATAATCAAGTGTGATGGGAGTGTGTAGACACGATTTCGAAAGATTTTAAAAGAACGGAAACCCACCCTACCCCCCCCCCCCCCCCCCTAACCCTTACTCAATTTCGCTCTCTCTGTCTCCCGCCCCTCCCCCTGCCCCTCTCGAATCAAAATCGTCCAGTTACATTTTTCTCAAAGGATTTTTGATTCGCCTTGAAACGACGAAAAAAAAAAAAAAAAAAACGAACGAAAAGTCAAGGGAAAAACGCATTGCGCGTAGGCTCGTTTTATTTTTGCTACTCTGGGTAAATTGGATCTGAACGAAACGACCGACGGGGAGAGACGCATCGATGGGAATAAAACGCGCGACATGGGGGCGCGTTCGTGAATTGTTACGCTGTATAGACGTAAACGCAATGTCACCCAGTGCATAATGGTTGTATTAAGTAGATAGATAGTTGAAAAAAAAAAAAAAAAAAAAAAACTTAGCGCGCGAAGCTTCCTAGGTTACAGTTACGATAACGAAAAATAGTTGTATCGTTAAGAATAAGAATTAACGCTAGTGACGCGAAATCGGAGGAGGAAACGAAAATGATAAACAATGTACATGTGTAAATATGCTAATTACTTTTACGTGAGTACGTTCCTGGAGGTAAGAAAAAGGAAAACGAGAAGAAAAAAACAAAGGAAAGAAAACCTTCGAATCGCCGGGTTTTCTTTTCTTTTTTCTCCTTTTTCTTCCCTCTGTCTCTCTCTCTCTTTCTCTCTCTCTCTCTTTCTCTCTCTTTCTCTATCCCGCTCTCGCTCTCGCGCTCTCTCCCAAAATCATCGAGAACAACGGGGCAAAACAACCAGTAGAAATTAGCACATAATTACGATGTAAACTTAGAGAATATAGATTTACCGGTCACAAACCGGATTCGGTCGCAGCTCCGAAAAAAAAAAAAACGAAGAAAAGTACGAGAAAGTACACATTAAAAGTACGAAAAGGATCGCGCGAGACCAACGGCTATAACGTGGCACACTGTGCGAGGGTACTAAAAAAAAATAAAAAAAAATAAGAAGGCATTCGGTAAAAAACGAATCGTCACATCTGCCTGACACAATCTCATCTCATTTTTATCGTCGCGCGCAGTGAACAGAATTTAAAGGAATATCAATATATACATTTTTCCATCAACCACAAACGAGTAACATCGAAGCAGGATTACACTTGTGTGTGTGTATATACGTATATAGCGCCAGCAGTAGTACAGACGGTTGAATCTCCGGCATGGATTTATTATAAATTTATTGTGAATTTATGAAGATAATGCCCGAAACGAGGCTTCCGCGGTAGAAACACTTGTGAAAAAATGTTAGTTTTTTCCATTGATGATGGCGGGAAATCGAACGCGGGCCTGCAGGCCTCGACCAATATCTTACTGATATATATATATATATATATATAATACACCATTCCGGCTGAATCATTATAAATTTCAATACTCAGAAACTTTTATAATTGTTTATCCTAAAAGAAAAAAAAGACCGAAAAATACCCATACCCTGAGAAAGTCTTATTGGATTGCGAAGAGAAAAGTCCCAAATGAACTCTTTTAATTATTCATTTTAAAAGAAAAAAAGCCCCAAAACTCTTATAATGATTAATTTCAGGAGAAAAAAACTTAAAAAAAAAATCCTAAACCCAAACAAGCTTGATTTGAGAAGAAAAAAAAAGTCCCAAAAAACAAATCCTAACCCAAAATAACACTCTTATAATTGTTGTTTTCGAAGAAAAAAAGTCCTAAAAAAAATCTAAAACTGAACAAACTTTTTAAATGATTAATTTTAGAAGAAAAAAAAATCCCATTCCCAAACTTTAGAAATTCTTGTTTTCGAAGAAGAAGCCCAAAAAACGTTTAAACCCAAACTCTTGTAACTGTTGATTTCAGAAGCAAAAATCAGATGTTTTTTCTTTACTTTCGAAGCTGCTGAAAAGTCCTGATTTTTGTAATGGAAATTCCAAGTGGCTCATTTCTAGTAACTCGGTATGTGCGCGTGTGTTTATATATATATATATATTTTATATTAAATATGTATGTATGTATATATGTATATTAAATCGAAAATAATTCTTGCGCGCATCTAATCGTTCCGAAATGTTCTGTCAATTAAATTGACGCGCTGGAAATACAACAAGAAAATAGAACATAAAATAAATAGATGTATCGACGAATATACATAATATACATAAATACGAATATATGTACGAGAAACTCGTGTGGTCGATATGAAAGGTAAAAGAGAGAGAGAGAGAGAGAGCGAGTGAGAGAAAAAAATGACAGCGTGCTTCGGGTGTGTGTGTCATATCGATGAAAGCCGAAGAGAGCTGGTGACGAAGAAGCAAATTTTCACAATGAAATTTCGAAGGGTGAGAGAGGGAAGGAAAAGAGCAAGAGAGGGAGAGAGAGAGAGAGAGAGAGAGAGAGAGAGAGAGAGAGAGAGAGAACCCGAAGAGAAGTTGTAATAAATATACGTGTGGGAGTAACGAATCGAGCACGTGGTATCGTGTAAATAATTATGATCGCTTATGCATCAATTCTGTTATCCCTTCGATCGCTCTTTTTCTCCGTTTGCGAAAATACGAGGAAAAAAAAAAGGAAAGAAACGAAAGCAGAATAGAAGAAAGAGCGAGAGAGAGTCGAAAATAATAAATAAAAAATAGCTAGCCGGGGTGGAAAGTCGGGAGAATTGCGAAATGGTCGAATACAGGAAGAAGGCAACGACAAAAAAAAAACGTCACATCGAGAGAAGTCGCGCAGAGAACTCGAAAAAGAGACCTGAATTCCGGAGCAGGGAAGATTTTCATTCCCCCCTCCCCCTCTCTTTCTCTCTCTCCATCTCTCAATCACTCTCTCTCTCTCTCTCCCCAGAACGGCGCTAAAATTTTCGAAAATTCTTGTAAATACATTTCTTGTAGATACGAAGAGATAAATATTCAACGGGGGCGTTTCTCGCCGTAACGGCGGATGAGCCATTCGGGAGAACGAGATCGAAGAAGTTGGAAAAAGGAAAACTGAAAATGAGATACAAAAAAAAAAAAAAAGAAAGAAAGAAAAGAAAAGAAAACGAAGTAGCGACGAGAGCGGCGAATTATAATACCTGTAAAGTATTCGGCAAAACGAACAATGGTGCGGCATTGCTTTTCTCCTTTTCTGTCCCAAACTTATGATCTGTTGTACAATTTTTCTTCTTAATAATTCTGCTGCGGCGTGCGCCGTCGATGATTTTTTTTTTTTTTCACGAGGAACGATTTACGAGGTAGCTGAAAAAAAACCGGGGGGTCGCGGGGGCGGGCCGGAAGATAATAGCTTTATCGTAAAATATATGATATCCGTATGAATAAACGTTTCGGTGTTGTAAATAAGACAGACCATAGCTACCATTCTATATATATATATATATATATATATATATTACACACACATATGTGGGTATATAAATGTACACGTACGTGCATACGTATATATGCAAGTATGTGTACGTATATATATATATATATATAAATATAAACATTGAATTAGCACCAGATCACATAATTTTTTATTTGCAATTCGCTGTTCTATAAATGTACGTGCTCTAGATATTAGAGAGTAAGAATAAGAGGAAGAAAACAAAAAACGAACATCTTTCACTACACTTACATATGTGTTATACTGTATGATAATATAATTCGTACTACTAATAATAAAATAAAATTTGAAAAATAAATGTAACGACTTCTTCGATTGTGGACGTTATTTATTTATTTATTTTTTTCGCCGTTTGCTAGACTATTTTCTACAATTGGAAGGCCTTGTATACGCGATTTCGCCGTTATCGGTACTTTTCTCGACGCGGTTAAAAAAAAAATGACGCATATATTGACAACAATTTTTTTACAGATCATTTATGCACATGGTTAAGTATATATAAAAAAAAACAGATATATAAACAAATGGCGGAGATATAATATAATAAAGCAATGTATTTTTTTTTGCGCGCGCGTTGATGGTGAAAGTTCTCGGCATCGATGTGGGTGTCTGAAAAAAAAATGAACATATTTATAATTGCATAATGAATGTATCTTCAGTGTGAACCAACAATATTATTTAAAAAAAACATTATTATAATAAAAATTCGAAACTTAAAGCTTTTTTACTCCATTTTCTGTCGGTATTTCATTTTTTATATTTTTTTGTGTCATTGAAATTTTTGTTTCTGTGGTTCACACGATAGGCGATGATACTAAGAATATGTTGTAATAATTTCAAAGCGATCTGAACCTTCGTTCAAGAGTTCGAACTTTCGCAAAGTTCAAAAAAGTGAATCGTGGAAAAACGGCTTTGAAGTTGGCGGTCGGGCGCGCCGCGCGGTATCTATTATAAATCCTCTTTACGCTCTAAATGCTGTAACTTTAACAATTTTTGGAATTTTTCAATTCTGTAAAGCTTAAAACATTCCTAACCGTTCAGGCTAATGGAATCAAAAATTTAAAAAAAATTAAAAATTTTGAAATTTTTCGCGTATATAAGGCCTTAAGACGGGCGACCACTTTAGGAGACCGAAATTTAGATGATTTTTTGGATTTTTTTTTTTTTTGTGAAAAAACAAACGGAAATTTCCAGCCATTATTTAAGACAAGGCAGCCCGGCGTTATCTTGATGGAACACAACAGCCTTCCTATTGGCCAATTCTGGCCGCTTCTAGTCGATCGCCTGCTTCAATCTGGTCAGTTGTTGACAGTAGTGGTCCGAATTGAGTGTTTGGCCCGATGGGAGCAGCTCATAGTGAATGATTCCCTTCCAATCCCACCAACACACACAGCAAAAGCTTCTTGGCCGTTAATCCGGGCTTGGCGATCGTTTGGGCCGGCTCACCGCGATTGGACCACGATCTTTTTCGGCTGTTCTTCTCGTATGTGACCCATTTTTCATCGCCAGTCACCATCCGCTTCAAAAATGGCTCGATTTCGTTAAGTTTCAGCAAAGAATCGCAGGCATCAATTCGGTCCAAAAGCTTCTTTTGCGTCAATTCGTGTTGCACCCATACATCGAGCTTCTTCTTGAGACCAGCCTTATGCAAATGCTTCCAAACGGTTTTCTGGCTAATCTTCAGTTCCTGGTCAATGGAATAAGTGCTCACATGCCGGTCCGACTCGACGATTTCCATGATTTTATCGACATTTTCGACGATTGGCCTACCAGAGCGTGCCTCATCTTTGACGTCCGTATTACCAGAACGGAATCGTTGGAAACACCGCTTTGCTGTTGCATTCGATACTGTATTGGCCCCATAAACAGCACAAATTTTGTTGGTCACCTGCTCCGCCTTTTCACCTTCCCTGTAGTGGTACTAAAGAATGTATCGAATTTTCGCTTTTTTTTGCCTCCATTTTGGATGGCTGTAACACACAACTGACTTCACCAAACACAAAACTGTCAAAGAACTTTTTTTAAAGTGTAATGTCACCTTTAAATCGCCGTATAGTACGATCCGATGCGATGTGTACATCGTGAGATATGGCTCACCATAGGCATCTAGCGGAAAACGCTCAGAACTTTTTACTTCACCCAAAATATATATGCGTATATATTTTTTCAATTAACGGAGCCTACAACGGGCTCTCGCACTGACAGAATGGAAAATTCCTTTCGGCGCGTACCAGCACGGAGGAGCTTCGTTCAATAAATAAAACGCAATCTCCCCGTATCTCTGTCAATGTCACACACAAGCACTTAGTACGAGCAACGAAATAATCCGGCACGACGGAACATTTAACGAGCGCGTAAATAAAATTTCCACACCAATTGTACGTCTCCGTGCTCCAATAATTGGTCCCTGGCGTTCGCAGACGCGGCGAAGAAATAGTTCACTCTCAAGGTCGTGCGATAACCATTGGAAAACACAATTCTCAATAACGAGGCGAATATCGTGGGAGCCTAAATTGATAGCGTTAGATATCTTAATATTTTACAGATCGCAATAAAAGTTACTCGGTTAATTACGCGAATGCGTGCGATCATACAGGATGTTTCACATCTGGGCTTCTTCGTGAACATATAGGATGTGAGGTTGCGAGTTAACTACTTTTTTGTAAATTGTCATGCGACAAAAATTGGCCGTAGTATTCGCATTCAAAGTCTTTTTTTTTGTTCGAATAGAGTGTCAAATAATAAACGAAAATAATTGCATCGATTTGCAAAGCGAGTTTCCGTGTTGGTCGTTTTTTGTCGCAAAAAAAAAAAGATAATTATGAAGATACCAGGTGTACAAGTATGAAATACGGATTTCAGACAACAGATGGTGCACCAATGCAGTTTGTGCTATAAAGATTTGACACTGCGCCATTTTGTTGTGTCATCAACAAGTGTCAGACGCGCACGAGTGATTCGGAGTACAAATGAATTCGGTCCGTTTTCAAGAGATGGCTCTGGCTGTTATGAATGTTTCATAGTGACAGCTGATTTCGGTGCGTTCAGAGAGGTTAGACATCTGTCAATAACATTCACTTTATATCGCTTTGAGTTCCATTAAAAACCTTGTTTTTTACTGTGTTGAATATGTAAAATTTTGTGTTAACTAAGCAGCATTTGCGGCAAGTATTACTTTTCTGCTTTAATTGGAAGAAAAGTGCAGCTGAAGCGCATCGAATGCTTGTTGAAGTTTATGATGACGATGCTCCAACTGATAAATCATGTAGGGAATGGTTTCGACGCTTTAAGAACGGTGATTTCAGCGTTGAAGACAAGCCTCGCTCTGGACAGCGAAAAAAAAATTCGAAGACAATGAATTGGAGGCATTACTCGATGAAGATCCGAGTCAAACGCAAGAAGAGCTTGCAGATTCATTGGGAGTGACTCAACGAGCAGTTTCCGTACAACTAAAATCCATGGGATTGATTCAAAAGCAAGGAAATTGGGTGCCTCGTGAACTGAAATTGCGAGACGTTGAAAGGCGATTTTTCTCTTGTGAGCAGCTGATTCAAAGGCAAAAAAGAAAGGGTTTTTTACATCGGATTGTGACTGGGGATGAGAAATGGATATTCTACGATAACCCCAAGAAAAAATACTACGCTTTGCCCGGTAAATCGTTGCCATCGACCTCAACATCAACACCAAAGCCGAATATCCATGGTTCGAAGGTCATACTGTGTATCTGGTGGGACCAAAAGGGTGTTGTGTACTATGAGCTGCTACAACCAGGCGATTCCATTACGAGCGATCGGTATAGACTACAATTGATTCGTTTGAGCCGTGCATTACGAGAAAAATGGCCGGAATACGAACAAAGACGTGACAAAATTATTCTTCTGCATGACAACGCTCGGCCTCGTGTCGCAAAAGTCGTTAAAAAATATTTGGAAACATGCTCAAATGGGATATTTTACCGCACCCGCCGTATTCTCCGGACATTGTTCCTTCTGATAACTGGTTGTTCCGACGGATGCAGCAGGATTTAGCAGGTCACCGCTTCACTTCTTTCGCAGAAATCGAAAATTGCCTCAAAACTTGGATCGTCTCAAAAGACGAGACTTTTGTTCGAGATGGAATTCGAAAATTGCCTGAGAGGTGGGAAAAAGTAGTAGCCCAGCGATGGACAATACTTCGATTAATCTATTCATACATTTTATTTTGAAATAAATTGATTTTTTACCACAAAAAAACGGACCGAATTTGTACTCCCAATAGATAAGAAAATTTAAAAAAAATGGATTTTTCGGAATTTTCAAACCCACCTAACCCCTTAAGGGGGGGGGGGGGGTACGGTTAATTCGGTGAAAAAGACACTTTTTCAAACATTTTTTTACAAGATACGGGCAATGTATTTTAAATTGAATGATTACAGTATTGTAGAATAACATTTCAAGAATATTTTCTGAAAATTTCAGCGGAAAATATTAAAAAATAAGCCGTTGACAGCAAATCTCCGGAGACGTCTCCAAAAAAAGTTGTTTTGCGGTGACGGTTGTAACTCATCGCTCGATCATCTGAAATCAAAAAATCAAATTGATTTCATTAGTTTATGAGTTTTCCCCGGTAACGCTGTTGAGTTTTCTTTTTTTTTATTGATTTTTCAATTTTTGGTAACACTGGAAAGTCAAAAACGCGATTTTCGCTTAAAAAATCGGCAAATTTGTTATTGTAAAATAAAAAATAACAACAAATTTGAAGAAAAAAAACTCGACAGCGTTACCTCATGAATTATACAGAGAAAGAGTGTACCAATATTGAAAAGGATCGGTGCAATAGATTTTAAACTACAGCCGTCGCCGACTTTGAAAACGTGAAGTGTGGGAAAAACGCTTTAAAGTTTTTTTTACATTAAAAAATCCGATTTTTTTTCTTTTTTTTCACTATATACTTACACAGAATCATCGATACCAGGCCCGTACAGCGAACAGCTATCACTCATGATGTCCAAAGCATCTTTTTGTTCTTCTTCTTCGGCGAACTCGACCATCTTTGCTTAGCGAAAGAACAGCTTGTTCTTTCGCTCGACTTGTGCGTAATCTGTCGTCTGCGCGCGCCCATTCGTGAGAACTCGGTCTACTTTTGTTTTGCATTTCTTGCACGATGGTTAGCAGAGGAAAAACAGCCTTCCGTTGAATGTGCACGCTGCCGCATTAGCTGACAATTTCAACCAGAATTGCGCTACCACTCACTGATTTCTGAGAAATTTTCCCGATAAGTTTGATTCAGGCTTTCATTGTTATTTTGGGTAAAGCCGCCGAGACATCGCTGCAGAAGAGCCTCCTCGCTCAAATTCTCGTAAATACGTTTTATAGCACTGAGAACATCACTAGGAAGCGCCAGTACAACTGTGTTTGAATGTCTGCAAATTATTTGCCGCTGCAGCTTTCTGAAATTCGCACCAAGAGTCGTCGCGACTCATAGCCTCGGATGGTTAAAATTCCATATCTCCGTTAGTTTTGCTCCAATTGCTCGAAAAATTCGATACAACATTCTTGAGATGTGTTGTGCATTCATAAAATAAAATTTAAAAAAAAATGGAAAAAAGTTTCAAGACCATACCCCCCCCCCCCCCCCCCCCCCTTTAACACACCCTCCAAACACAAAGCCCAAATGAGAAAAATTCACGTTGTGCAATAGCCGTCCGACCTAGATCCTTCCGACCGTTCTACAAATTGTCCATCTCGCTCGCTCTCTCTCTCTCCTCTCCGTGCACACACCTCTCTACGCGCTGACAATCTCCGTCGAAAGAGATTGACGTTTAGCCACAGTGCCGCAAGCAGCTAAGCGTCACACGTCTCGTAATTCCCGCTATTCTTCATCAGCGCGAGCGTGTCGCGCTATTGGGCGTATCGTCGTGCAGCGGGGCTCCGATAAGCGGCGGCAATTGGATAAAGGGAGCGCTGCTAGCGTCCGTGGCGCTCACACCGTGTTCAACCGTTCGCGCGAGCGCGACTCGTCAATCCCCACTCGTCCCACGCCGCCTCCCAATCCCGATCAGCAGGCAACCACGAGAAGTACGTCAAAAAAAAAAAAAAAGACAAAAAAGGAAATCCACAATCGCCAACGTTACAACGAGCAATGGCCTCGTCGTCTCAGGCACAGCTGGACGAAACAGCTGTGGAGAATTTTCGCGAGTATCTTCGCATCCCGTCCGTTCAGCCGGACGTCGATTACGGTGAGTGAAAAAAAAAAAAAAAAAACATCGCTTTTAACTTTGCTCTGTTTTATTTAATGTGTTGGGCGAAAAAAAAAAAATATCTCATTGCTTCATTTTTGCTGTAATCCGGATATTTGGGACGCGTGGTGCGTGTGTGTCGCGTTATCGCGAACGGGGGCGACGCGTGAATTGGACGTACGACGCTGTTAGAGAGGGAAAAACCACGGGGCTAACTCGCTCAATCAAGCGCGTTTCCTCGTTAAACGATCTCTTCCTCCGTTCGCGATATTAGCGTTCACGCGAAACCGTATGCGCTCGTTTGAATTTTATTACTTTTATTTTATTAGATTTTCTTGCCGATTTTAAAGCGATTTTACGCCGATTTTACAAACCGATTTTTTCTTTTTTTTGCCGATTTTCAATTTTTTCTATGTCGAGACTGTGTCGCGGCATGTACGAGAAAAAAAGGAAAAGAAAAGAGAGTTAAAACTTTGAGAGAAGAAGCGCGGCGGCGTTTTGACGCCGCGTCTGTACGCGCGCGACGAGCCCCGCCCCGTGATTCTTTTCTCGAGATATCTCGCTTCGCTATCTCTTTGTTCTTTACTTTACGGTGACTATCGCTGAGACGTCAAGCACGAGAACGCGCTCAATCGCGGATACGCCTCTTTGTGTACTCGTCTTCAACCCACGCAAGATTACTCCCACCTCCCTCCTGCCTAGCGGCGAAAAAAATTCATTCTTCGAGTAATTGCAGTTGAAAAAAAAAAATGTTTCACGTGTGCCGTGTGTGGTGTACAAGTATGAAATGCGGATTTTTGCGAAAAAAAAAAAAAAAAACGTTAAATTCGGGCAATTTGTGAAATAGCACGCCGGTAAAAATCTTCCCCTTTTGCTGCGAACCATTCATCGAGCCATTTTTTCGCATCTTCGTAAGAACAAAAGCGCTGCTCGGCAAGCGCGTGACACATCGATGCGAACAAGTGGTAATCGGAAGGAGCCAAGTCTGGTGAGTAAGCCGCACGAGGGAGAACTTCCCAGCTGAGTGCTACCGACGTGTCGCGAACCGTCGTTTTGCCGTATGCGACGGAGCATTGTCACGAAGAAAAATGACTTTGCGTCGCCTCTTTCGGTATTCTGGCCTTGTTTCAAGCAGCGAACGGTTCAAATCGGTCAATTGTTGTTGGTAACGTTTAGTATTAACCGTTTTCCCAGGTTTTAACAGCTCGTAATAGACCACGCCCCTCTGGTCCCACCAAACACAGAGCATCGTCTTTCTGCCAAAGCGATTCGGTCGATGCGGATGGTGCGCCTGGGTCTACCCATGATTTTTTGCGCTTGGGATTCTCAAAATAAATCCACTTTTCATCCCCTGTAACTATACGACGCAAAAACGACTTTCTTTTGTACAGAGCGAGCAAAATGTCACATGTGTTTTTGCGCTTTTCCATTTGCCTGTCGTTCAACTCGTGTGGTACCCATCTACCGGTCTTCCGAATCTTTCCCATCTCTCGCAGCCGATTGGAAACAGCTCGTTGACTAACGCCCAATTGCTCGACGAGTTTTTGTGTTTGCGAATCATCTTCGTCCAACAATGCTTGCAATTCCACATCTTTGTATTTTTGTTGGCGCTTTTCCATGTTCCTCGTCTGCAACATCGAACTCACGACTTTTGAAACGCCGAAAGCATCGTTCACACGTATCTTGCGATAGAGCATGTTCGCCATAAGCATCACGAAGTAATCGGTATGTTTCAACAGCAGTTTTCTTCAAATGAAAACAAAAAATTAATGCTGTCCGCGAATGCTCTTTGTTCGGTATAAATTTCGACATATTGAACACAACAACGCAACACTATGCACACTTCCAATTTATCACTCGTGCACGTTCGACGCTTGTTGATGACACAACAAAATGGCGCAGTGTCAAATCTTTATAGCACAAACTGCATTGGTTCACCATCCGTTGTCTGAAATCCGCATTTCATACTTGTACACCTGGTAGGTGAGGTTTTTTTTTTCTCTTTGTTTCGATTGACAAATTCGCAAAAGATAGGCTGAGCGGCGCGTGCCGAGAACGATAAGCGGCTCTACGACATCGCGAGCCGTTTTCTTTTACTCTCCATATTTCACGAAAAGAATTAAACGAGGAGCGAATTTATTTTTATTTTTTTTTTTGCCTTCTCAACTAGGATTTTTCTCATTGTATTGAAAGTTTTTGAAATTTGATTTACCAGATGATTGCGTCGCGTTTCTCAAGAAACAGGCGAGGTCCCTGGATCTGCCGATCAAAGTGTACGAACACTACAAGGGCAAGCCCATCGTCGTTCTCACCTGGGTAGGAACCGAGCCTGGCCTGCCGACGATTCTGCTCAATAGCCACATGGACGTTGTACCAGTTTTTGCCGTGGGTATTCAACCTTCCGACTAGTTGCCTCGAGTCCGAGCAAAAATCTTCGGGTCCTTTGAAATAATTAAACATTTTTGTGCGGATAATCGATGGTTTGGAAAAATTTCTGCACTTTCGTTAAGGATTTTCCACACGAAAAAACGATGTATTCAGATTCGATTGAACTTTACGTCACTGATAGATCAATTTATGGCGCGTTGACAGTCCAAAGATCGATCAGTTTTCAAAATCGCAATAACTTGCGGATGGTTAAAATTTAGGTCGCCGAAAGATTAACTCTCTGCGGTCATCCGGGGTCAAAATGACCCCAAGCGCATCTGAGCCAAAATTGCAAGTTGTTCGCGGCCACTGTTTATAATAAATCGCTCATTTTTCATGATTATCGTTCTTCGTTTCACTCCGAAATGGCTGTTCAGATATAAAAATCAATACGTTTTTTTTTGAAACGCCCACTATGGGGCTTTTTTTTCCTTAAGGTGGTAGTCTCGCCAATGCGTTTTTCTATAGATTTTTTTTAAATTTATTTTGAGGACTCATTCAGAACACTATTAAATGATTAGCTGCAAAATTTCAAAAGGATTCACCGTTCCGTTTTCGAGATATTGGCAATGAAAGATTTCATGGTTTTACACGTGTTCTTATGGGGAGCAGTGGAAAATTTCACATTTCACGCAATAACTTCGAAACTAAAGAAAAAAATTATGAATTTTCACCGTCCAGTTTCAGAGACATAGCGATTTAAGGAGGTACGATAATGGGGTCGAATCCAACTTTCGAAGCAAAAGGTGTCAAAAAGCATTAAAGCAGAAGAAAAAAACAAGACCGCTCTGAAAAAAATGGACAAAAATATAAGCCCTTGAAAAGACAAAAATAACTTTCTCACTCAGCTTCAACTAAGATGCTGTAAACCTTTATATTCTCACCCAATCAAAGCAGCAACAAAGAAAGAAAAAAAATAACCAGAACAAATCCAAGCCCTACACCGAAAGTGTGTAGGGCTTGGAAAAAGTGTTTCGGCAGAGAAATGTTTTAGACATGAGATATTTTGGAATAGAGATGTTTCTGATTGAACCTGCTCCAGAACAGAGATATTTGAGAAGAGAGATTTGTGAGAATAGAGAAATAAAGAATAGAGTTGTCCTGCCATTCGCGCTGGTTCAGCCTGACAATCCGCTGGTATTAAAATCGCTAGAATTTTGCAAATATTGACAATTCCGAAATTTCCTTTCAAAAATACATTCTCAAGAGTCTATACTTTAAGAAAATGCAAAAAAAAAAATCGATTTTTCGAAATTAAGTCTCTGCAAATAAGTTTCGAAGTGAAAGTTATTTTCGAAAAACGCTGCCCTTGCAACGAATTCCGATGAATTACATTCGCCGTAAGAATAAAGCGCAACTAAATGGCAAATTTGACGGGAATGTCTTTGGTCTTTAGGAAAAATGGACTTATCCGCCGTTCGACGCTCACATGGACGATGCTGGTAATATTTACGCTCGAGGAAGCCAGGACATGAAGTGCGTCGGCATTCAATATCTCGAGGCGATACGTCGTATGAAGTTGCGAAAGGAACGCGTTAGAAGAACGATACACGTTTCGTTCGTGCCTGACGAGGAGATCGGTGGTGTCCTCGGTATGCGCGAGTTCGTTCACACGGACGATTTCAAGAGTCTCAACGTTGGCTTTGCACTGGACGAGGGTGTCGCCTCGCCAAACGAGAATTTTTATCTCTTCAGTGGCGAACGATCGATATGGCACGTTTGGGTTCACTGCCCGGGCGATCCTGGACACGGATCTCTCATGCTGACCAACAACGCGGGCGAAAAAATTCGCTTTATCGTCGATCGATTCATGGACCTGAGGGCTAAGGAGTCTGCCAAATTGGTCAACGGTCGGTACAAGATCGGTGACGTTTTGTCGGTGAATCTCACGCAACTGCAGGTGAGTTCGAAGAGCCAGAGAGAGAGGGAGGGAGGGCGAGAGAGAGAGAGAGAGAGAGAATATTAATAGAAAATACGAATATTCAACATAAGTTAACATAAATCAGAACACCCGTGGGGTGACATAAATTTAGTCTCTTTGTTGACCCTGCGGGAGTAGTCGTACCTCCTTAAGGGCGGGGTAAAGTTAATTCGGCGAAAAAAAGGCATGTTTTTAAGATTTTTTTTTGGCGTAACGGATAGTGTTCGTTTAATGAAAAATTTACATATAATAAAGTAACATTTGACCAACATTCTCCTAAATTTGCATTGCAAAATATTCAAAATTGAGCGAGTGAAAATTAAACCCCGGAGGCGCCTCGAAAAAAAGTTGGTTTGCGGTGTGCACCATAACTCGCAACAGAATCATCTGAAACAAAAAAATCAAAATGCATTTGTTAAAGGAGATGTTTCCCGAGGTAATGACGGGAGGATTTTTTTTTTTTTTCGATTTTTCGATTTTTCGTAGCACTTGGGAGCCAAAAACCCGATTTTCGCTAAAAAAAATCGGCTAATTTGTTGTTGAAAAATTAGTAATTATTAAAAAAAACTAAAAAGCTCTCGACAATAGCTGGTGAATTATGTGAAGAAGTACTGTGCAAAATTTCAAAGCGATTGGTCCAGTAGATTTTGAGTTATCGTGCACACGGACTTCAAATATGACAAGTCTCAGAAAAACGCGGAAGAGTTTGGTCGCTTAGCGCTCATTGCACATAAGTTTGAGAACACTTCTCGATTGCATAAAAATCTGAGAAAATTCATGCATATTAAAGGTACTCAAAAGATTAATTTTGCATAATAATAATTCCAAAATGTTATTAACAAAATGATGAAAATGTTATTAACAAAAATTAGTCAACAAATTTCCCCGCAACCCAATTTTTTTTCGTGACTCGTTCATTTTTCTGAATACGTATGAATTTTTTCAGATTTTTCAATTATCTTTGCATTTTTAGAAATTCAAAATAAAACTCGATAATTTTCTTATACTCACTCAAAGTCGTCGATGCCAGGTCCGTAGAGCAAAAGGCTTCTATCAAGATGATCGAGAGCATCTTTTTGCGTTTGTCTACGCAAAACTCTTTCTTCTTTACTGTCGTACGCCGCTTGCTCCTCTGCTCTACTAATTCGCAAATCGTCAACTTGTCGGGCCCATTCGTGAGAACTTGGCTCTGTACTGATTTGCATCTCTTCCATAAAGGCCAACAAAGCGGTTTTATACCTGGGCGGCAGCCGCCGCGCAGGTATAAAACCCGGCATGGAGCAATAGACGCTCAAATACTCATAACTTCGTCAATTTTACTCCGATCGACTTGAAATTTTAACACAATATTCTTGAGATATTATGCATTCATTTAAAAAAATTAAAAAAAATGAAAAAAAAAAAATTTAAATACTTTACCCCGCCCTTGATGCATCAATTTCCCGGCATGGAAATCTTTTTACCACTATTATGAGTTGGAAACTGCCCAATAAGAATTTATTTTAACATGAAAAGTTCTTCGGACGAAGTTGCCGGCTTGCCGAAAACTTATTGTATTTTCATCTCCACTCTTTGTGGCTAAAGTCGGTCGATGTTTCGGAAAAAAAGAAAAGAAATACTTTTCGTTCTGTTGACTGACGAAGAACGTATTCTTCGTTTGCCCGAAATATGGTCCTTCTGGGAGAAAACTTGACCGTAGGATTTTTACCGATCAAACGTGCGAACCATGCCCTCAAGTGAAACAATTATTTTGGACTATTTTGCGAACTTTGGTCTCCTGTATTCGAATCTTCGTAATTTCGTCTCTCGACTAAAAGCCTCCGTGATCGTAGTTCCCCAATTATTCCACGGTGGGGCAAACTGAAAAATCCACATTTCAATCTCCAGCTGACCACGGAATGTCAAGAATGTTACATCCGAATTTTGCATTTGATAAGTCAACAAATTTTTTTTCTTCAACATGTCTTGCCAATCAGGATTAAGGATGGTGAGTACGTGTGAACGATCTCAAAAGTATTTGGATTTACTGATCTTTTCTTGTCGTTGTTCTTTCATGAATAAAATACATTATCACAAATACGTAATGATAATAACTAGATCGAAATGCTGCACCTTGAGAAAGGATTTATGACAATGGAGTTTGCATCGTTGTAACGCAAGGAAAATTAGTCCTTTTCAATTTTGCAAATTTCCCTCGGACAATTTGTGCTACGGAAATCACGTAAAAAATTCTTATGATTCTTATTCAACGCTCTAGAGTCTGTACAAAATTATGATTTTGCATAGAAATGAAAATAAGAAATTGAAAAGAATCTTCGTTGCGTTCGAACGATGGACAGTTAAAACCCAGAAGGATTTCAGGAAGGATAATTACGTAGATAAATTATGCTTTGGAGTCCCTTTGCCTTGGATCAATGTCCCTTGAGAAGATTTATTGCCTACCCTAGTTATCCTTCCTAGATCCGTCCTTACGGTAATTAGGTGGGTTTATTATCCTTTCTTCGATCTTCATGGGTAAATCCATTTTCTTTATTTCCAGGTACACCGTTGCGGGTTTTTACACACAGTTTCACCCCTATACATTAAGGGATCATCACAGTGTGACCGCCCGAAAAATAGCCGATTTTCGCGATTTTTTTTTTAGATGGATAGGATAACCTAATCGTTCTAATTTTTTTTACAAATTGAAGCACCGATAAAGAATACAAAATGATTTTTTTTAAATTTCTTTATTTATTGTTCAACATTGTTTTTATTTGCTGAAAATTGTGTGGAAAAAAAAGGTGTCCCATGGTGGCCAGGATTACGGGCGCAAATTTTATCTGAAACAAAAATTTCAAAATCATTATTAATCTGTAGGAAAGCCGCTATGTTCCCATGGAGGTTTTTTTTTATAGTGAAACCGGACAAATAGAGCACTTTTCGATATCATGGAAAAGGCGCCTTATATCGCTGCCATTTTGATTTGTTAAAGAAAAAATACCACTTAAAAGTTGTAATAAGATGTAAAAATTTTACAATGATGTGATTATTTTATCATCTTTAAAAAAAATTCATGAAAAATGACGCATTTTCGGGCGTCTAAAGGGTTTTTCCCCCTTAAAAACTAGATGAGAGTCCTTCACGTACAATGAATAACAAAACAAACAAACAAACAAAAAATGTGTTTCTTCATAAATGTATTCGAGTTTTCTTCTCCTAGCGCGTTGAATACCAGGTGTGCAAGTATGAAATGCGGATTTTAGACAACAGATGGTGCACCAATGCAGTTTGTTCTAAGATTTGACACTGGGCCATTTTGTTGTGTCATCAACAAGTGTCAGACGCACACGAGTGATAAATTGTAAAAGTGTGTGCATAGTGTTGCGTTGTTGTGTTCAATATGTCGAAATTTATACCGAACAAAGAGCATTCGCGGACAGCATTAATTTTTTTGTTTTCATTTGAAGAAAAGTGCTGCTGAATCATACCGATCACTTCGAGAAGCTTATGGTGAACATGCTCCATCGCAAGATACGTGTGAACGATGCTTTCGGCGTTTCAAAAGTCGTGACTTCGATGTTGCAGACAAGGAACATGGAAAAGCGCCAAAAAAAATACGAAGATGTGGAATTGCAAGCATTGTTGGACGAAGATGATTCGCAAACACAAAAACAACTCGCCGAGCAATTGGGCGTTAGTCAACAAGCTGTTTTCAATCGGCTACGAGAGATGGGAAAGATTCGGAAGACCGGTAGATGGGTACCGCACGAGTTGAACGACAGGCAAATGGAAAAGCGCAAAAACACATGTGACATTTTGCTCGCTCGGTACAAAAGAAAGTCGTTTTTGCGTCGTATAGTTACAGGGGATGAAAAGTGGATTTATTTTGAGAATCCCAAGCGCAAAAAATCATGGATAGACCCAGGCGCACCATCCGCATCGACCGCAAGACCGAATCGCTTTGGCAGAAAGACGATGCTCTGTGTTTGGTGGGACCAGAGGGGCGTGGTCTATTACGAGCTGTTAAAACCTGGGGAAACGGTTAATACTAAACGTTACCAACAACAATTGACCGATTTGAAGCGTTCAGTGGTTGAAAAAAGACGGTGCTGAAGTTTGCATCGTTGGGATGCAACGAAAATTAATTCTTTTTCGGTGACAAAATTACTTTTTGCCCGATGCAGGCTACGAAAAATCATTCAAACGATTTGACGTATTTTTATTACAAATTTACGACCTCAAGTTGCAATAAAAAGGTTTCGAATAATAATAAAAATGAAGAAATAGCAAAAAATCGTTGCGTTCCAACGATGCAAACTTCAACGTCATGAAAAAAGGCCAGAATACCGAAAGAGGCAACACAGAGTCATTTTTCTTCATGACTATGCTCCATCACATACGGCAAAACAACGGTTCGCGACACGTTGAAAGCACTCAGCTGGGAAGTTCTACCCCATGCGGCTTACTCACCAGACTTGGCTCCTTCCGATTATCACTTGTTTGCATCGATGGGTCGCGCACTTGCCGAGCAGCGCTTTGGTTCGTACGAAGATGTGAAAAAATGGCTCGATTAATGGTTCGCAGCGAAAGGGGAAGATTTTTACCGGCGTGGTATTCACAAATTGTCCGAAAGATGGGAAAAATGTATAGACGGAGCATACTTTGAATAAAGCACTTTTTATCATTCTTCCGAATTTAACGTGTTTTTTGTAGAAAAAAAATCCGCATTCCATACTTGTACAGCTGGTAATAAAAAAAAAAAAACTTTGCTCGCAACGGAATCGTTTGATTTTCCAGGGTGGAATACAGACGAACGTGATACCGGAAAAATTAGTGGCTGTTTTCGACATGAGATTACCGCCTACGGTGGATCACGATGAGATCGAGAGAATGATCAACGGCTGGTGCAAGGAAGCGGGCGAGGGTGTCCACGTGACGTACGAGCAAAAGAATCCAAAAATCGAGTCGACCAAACTCGACTCGACAAATCCATACTGGATGGCTTTCAAAGCTACGTGCGACAAGATCGGCGTCGAAATCGAGACCGGAATCTTTCCCGGTGGCACTGACAGCCGCTACGTACGATCGGTAAGCTCAATGTCCATCGAATGATCTTCAAAGAAT
Source organism: Ophion ventricosus (assembly GCA_963932345.1). NCBI lineage: Eukaryota > Metazoa > Arthropoda > Insecta > Hymenoptera > Ichneumonidae > Ophion > Ophion ventricosus. Next base: position 28,393,571 of record OZ010718.1, on the reverse strand, counting down.
AAATTTTGTGACTGCAGAGAGAACGCGGCGTCTCGTTTCGCTCCAAACCCAAACAAATGCCTCTCAATGAATCGAAAGAATGATAAAGATATGATTTGTTTTTCCATGATAATTGTCTCTGAACTTTCGACGCGAAAAAAAAATGGAAAGAGAGAAAGAAATAAATTGAGAAAAATTGTCATGTTAGGCCGAATGAAAATTCTTTTGACGAGGTGGAAGAATAGAAAAGACGATTTTTTTAAAGGAATTTCGAGATTGTTCCTTGGCTGCGAGATTGGAAATAAAAATACAATGAATTTGCGACAGGATGGCAGAATTTTACAGATAAAATTTCATGTTAAAATGAATTATTGTTGCACAAACAAACTCGTGATATTGTTGAAAAATATTCTTAGCAGAGACATGATAGTATTGTATATATAATCGAGTTTTATTTGCATGACTTTTAATACAAGTCTTTTGCAAACATATATTTTTTCTTACTCTCCATCTCAACCTATTTTTCGCTTCGCCTGCTCCTCCCCTTAACGCTTTCCATCTTTTTTTTGTCTTTTTCTTGTTCTACTATTCCCCTCCTTCACTCTCTCCTTCCCCTTCCACCTTACCCAATTTCTTACACCACTCCTCTATTTCCCCATAATACCCGCATATTCCTCTTTGGATCTTTCCCCTCAACATATTCATAATTTCTTCCTTTATCTCCAGCATATCTACTCCACGCAGCCATTCGTCCACGCTCTTTTTTGCCTTCTCAGATACTCGTTCCCATCCCTTTTCACATACCAACAGGTGCTCTATCGTCTCGCTCTCCTCTTTACATATCCTGCACCTCCAATCTTTATCACCTTTCTTTCCCGCTCTTCCTATATTTCCACATCTCATTCTTGCTCACATTTCTTTGTCATTTCCTTCAATTCCCTCTTTCGACCAGTACCTCCATGATCTTTCCTCCTTTTCAACTAGATACTCATATTTTTCATTATATGTTGATTTTTTAATTTTTTCCTCTTCCATCTCTAAAATTTTCTTTTTTAAGTTCTCTATATGATAGTGTTTTACAACGCTTTGCGCTTTTTATATCCCACTCGCGTGTTCACAAACTCATATGTAATTTCTTTATACAACAAAACTATAATTTGTTCTCTCTTCTTTCTCAACAAAACTAGAATTTCTCGAATCTTCTCTCCCTTCCTTATGACTACGTTTTATTATCAGGGTGTTTACCGACCTGAAAAGTCATGAAAAGTCTTAGGGGGTTGCGTGGGTTTCAAAGCCAAAAAAAGCATATTTTCTCTATTTTTTTTTTATGTAATATATAAATTATTTTATTCGAAATGTTAAGCACATAAAGGAGGAACATTTCAACAATGTTTTGAAAAAATTTCATACAAAAATTTGGGAAATTCAGCCGGTGGGTCCTGGTTTCGGGAGAATCCTCGAAAAAAAATGTGTCCTCGTGGTGGTCAGGATAACTCGTGATAGCTTTATCTGAAACTAAAAAACCAATTTTTTTCTGTTAGTAGATAAGAATAGCTCGTGATTGAACGAAGGATTTTAAAAAAAATGAAATTTGAATTTTTCACAGACTTATATGCAAAATAGTTGAATTTTTGGTACAATTTACACTACTTATAGCCTTGTAAAATTAGTCGTAATCGAAAAACAAAAAAAAACCTTCGTTCAATCACTAGTCAATGCTATTTTGAAGTTTGCAAAATTTCAATAAGATCGGTGCATTAGTTTTTGAGAAATCGTGTCCACCGACTTAAAAAATAGTGTTTTGAGATAAATGCGTATACGAGGCATTCTTCATCAACTGGGCCACTTTTTTTTTCAACCTCTCAAATTTTTTTCAAAATCTGCCAATTTGAAATATTAATCTAAAGGAACGTCTGTGATTTTTTTTAGATTTTTTTAGGCGTCCGTTCAGGATTTTCAATTTTTCATTACGAACACATTTTCATTTCATTACGAAATGATTAGGATGAAAAAAGATTAGGATGGAAAAAAATAAAAACCCTGCGAAATCTCATAACAGCATTATGCGGTTATGAGATTTCGCAGGGTTTTTATTTGTTTTCATCCTAACCATTGCAGGTACCATTCTGAAATTTTTTTCGCAGACTCTTTACCCAATGACAGACATCCTGTAAAATTTGTACCGAAATCGAAAGTGTGTTATTAGGTTTAAAAAAATGTTATTCTCATTTTTTTGCCAAATTTCAATGATCTCAATGCAGAAAAATTATGATTTTGATTTTTTTTCGATAAAGCGGAAAAAATAAAAAAGTTTTTATTCTTGTTTTTTTTTTGTTTGATGAATATTTTTTCGGATACAGTGTTCGTAATGAAAAATTGAAAATCCTGAACGGACGCCTTAAAAAATCTAAAAAAAAACCACAGACGTTCCTTTTGACTAATATTTCAAACTGGCAGATTTTGAAAAAAATTTGAGAGGTTGAAAAAAAAAGTGGCCCAGTTGATGAAGAATGCCTCATACCTGCGTCGCTCCCGGCCGGTCTTTCCCAACGGGACGAATTCCCAAAGGCTCTCTCTCTCTCTCTCCTAGACTTTTACTCCGATTGACTTAAAACTATGGGAGAATATTCTAGACATATTGTACTATTAGATAATAAAATTTAAAAATTAGTAATTTATGCTACAAGTGCGGGGAAACAACGAATTCCATCGCGCGTAAAGTTGCGCCGCATGAGCCCGAAGGCTTATGGTGCATTTCACAAGGAGTACGAGTGAGACAATGCACCACAAGTCGAGGCGAATTCGGCAACTTACGCGCGATGTAATTCGTTTTTTTTTCTTCGCACACGTCCCATACATTATTTTTTGCAATGACTGCCTCGAAAGTGGGATTCGAGATTCAACAAAACCAATAACAATTATATTCAAATATATCAGATCAGTTCGGATCATTTCCTTGTCAGAAAATACGACTGTGATAAGTTGAACGTTTCGTGTCACATGAATTTCGCTACATTCAAGTTTGTTCGATCGGTCCAAAATCGTAGAACAAAAAACTATCAACCGTGGAAAAAAAAAAAAAAACCGTTTTTTCGTGAATCAACGCGGTAAAGTGAGCTATAGATTTCTTTTTCCGCACTAGTGCGGAAAAGTCTCACATTGCCGCACTAGTGCGGGAAAGTAAGCATCGTTGAGAAATAAGCCACATTCCGCACGCTGAACACCAATCGAAAATCGCACTTTCGGGGCAGGCATTGCAAAAATGGATTTTTTTTTTTACATTTTCAAACCCACGTAACCCCTTGAAGCAGCCAACGTTCATCTTCGTATCTTCAAAAATAAGGGAGAATAAGACGAATGAAAATTTATTTACAAGACAAAATTGCTTTGCAGCGATATAATTAAACATTACATCTTATTTACATTTTAGTCCATAGCTTAGATATCATCTTATACTAATTGCCCTCACGGAGAGAATTATGTGTTAAAAATTATCGTGCAGTAACGGTAACCAGACGACAAGCCTGAAACTTCGCTTATTATTACTGAGTAAAACACAGATTTTCACGATATAAAATAAAATTTCTTCTTCAGATAGAAAATTTTACCAGATTTTCTAGTCAATTTTCATGTGTAACAAAATACGCAAAAGTTAAATTTAAAAAATATATAATATCAGCGAAATTTTACTGTGCATTTTATTATTTTATGCCTTTCAAAAATGTCTATAAAAAAGTATCCTCTTTATAACAGTTATTTTAAGATTTATTCGAAAATTTAATGAGTGTTATAGGAAAATGTATTGTGCTCTCGGTGAAAATTATCGTGCGCGCTACCCTTCTTGTATAGTAAAATTTTACCTACGTATTTGAAATTTTCTGTAACGTGAGTTAAAAAAAAAAACTTGTCGCATACGAATTATTATGCTTTTCTCACTTGTCACCACATTGAAATACATCACGGTAATTTTTACCGTGAAATTCACGACAAAAATTACTTTTTAATTCTCTCCGTGCTCTTATCCACCCCTCGACCTTCTATCTGGTCCAAATTTTCCGCATTTAATTTTGACTTCTGTCCCCTCTCTGTCGATTCGATCCGGAGGTTTTCATATTTTTGTGCAATCAATTATAAATAGATTGAAACTTTATTCAAGAAAACTCACATTTTAGCCTCGAAACTTCTTGAATGAAAGATATCTCTGAAATTTCGACGAGTATAATTGTTAAAACAGCGTGTAACGTTAAAGTACTCGATTTTTCCAGGTTGGAATCCCGGCGATATGTTTCTCGCCTATGAACAAGACCAAGATTTTGCTCCACGATCACGACGAGTATCTCAACAAGGACGTGTTCCTTCGAGGCATCGATATCTACACGAAGCTCATCCCGGCAGTGTCGAACGTGTGAAAGAAGAGCTGGAGAAAGACGCAAAAAAAAAAAAACCAAGAGATCGCGCGTAATTATCAAAATACTCATTTATCTGCGTTGGGTGGCAAAGCCGGTTAAAAAATCTGTGCACAATTGTTAACGCGCGAATAGCGAAAAAACAATTCAAAGGAGAGCCCGAGAGAAGGAAGAGGAAAAGGAGAGAACAAAAGATGAAGAAAATTTCCTGAGAACAAAGCGATTGGTCGCACAGTGCAGAGCATTAACGATCGAGAAGCAACTCTTGCCAAAGATTGGAAGTAAAAAATGGAGAGAAATCGAGAGAGCGAGACAGAGACTCTCCAACTACGACGAGGGCAAAGGAATAACGCAATATGCAAATTTGCACGTGAATTAATCAACTACGTTTAAACAAATGTTTACTACGAATGTTTATAAATATATATTTTACGAATGTTACGAGCAATGCGATACATATGTTTACCAGTGATATATATATATAATGAAGAGAGAGAGAGGGGGAGAGAGGGAGGGAGGGAGAGAGAGAGAGAGGGGAGAGATTAAAGATTAAAAGAAATGTTACAAAAAAAGATATAAAAAACGATCAGTTAATACCGTCACATTCGTTCGAGACAAGGAGCACAATAAATTAAGGGAATCGGAAATACTGTGATTTTGTTTTTTTTTTTCGTCTTCCGACGTTTTTCGCGTAAAGTATTATTTTCGCGTCATGTCGATTATAAGTTAAAAAGTCGTCTGCTAAAGTCCATCTTGGTGTATAAAGAGTGCGCGGCGTGTCGTTGTCGTGACAGTCATTTTTTTTTTTTATTGGCGTCGAGACGCTGCCGCGTCTTTTGATCAGTGCTGTGAGAGAAATTCAATTTTATCGAATTTATGACGAGTGACCGTGCTTCGATGTACGTATACGCATATCCGTGCGTATACGCATAAAACGAGAAAAAAATATAAATTTAGTTCATTCGATTGAACCATTTAATTCCAGGCTTTATTCTTACAAAGTTGAGAATTTATTTATAAAACTACGAGATTTCTGTAAACGATAACATAGTCTCCATCATCTTTTCGATTGCCTTAAAAACGATGGAGTCGTTTATTTTTATCATTAACTTGTACTTTTTTGGATGAATTTTGAACTTGATTAAAAAGCAGATTTCAAGTTTCAAACTTGAATGAATTTCAAACTCGGCTAAAAAGTTTTTGCAAACTTGAAATTTTTGTATAAATTGTTTCAAATTGTTTGTTGGAAAAAAATGTCGAGTTTAGAATTTTAGTGTAAAGTTGGCAAAAAAAAAGGTACAAGTTTTTAATTTTAAAAAAGCCTTTAAAGTGTAACATATTTAAGAGAAATTAATTTGCACCAAAATATAGAAGTGAAAAATATGTTAAAATTTTTTTTATACTTTAAACATAAAAATTTCTAAGAGTTTCTAATTTGTACAATAAAATATAAAAGTTAAAAATTAAAGACACTTCAAAGTGAAGCATTTCTAAGAAATTAATTCGCCCAATAAAATACAAAAGTTAATTAGTTCAAAGTTTAAAATGAAAAAAATACCTCAAACTTAAAAATTCTTTTGCAATGCCTGCCCCGAAAGGGCGATTTTCGATTGGTGTTTAGCGTGCGGAAAGTGGCTTTTTTTTTCTCAACGATGCTTACTTTCCCGCACTAGTGCGGCAATGTGAGACTTTCCCGCACTAGTGCGGAAAAAAGAATGTCAAAAAGAATGTCAAAAAAAAATTCTGAAAAAATTCTAACCACTCCAGTGTGAACCCGTGCAACTTTTTACCCTCTTGACATTTCCTCTGAAACCCTATAGTTCTTCGATGACGTTTTTTTTTTCTGAAACATGTCTTTTTTTAGCTAAAAATGCAATACTGGGGCGAAAAAAAATCGTACGAGATTTTCTAAAAAAAAAATGTAGCTTTTGATATACTTTTTAAGTTTACCGTGGAAAAAAACCGAGAAAAATATTTTCTACAAACTTTGCAGTTAATTTTCGACGGCCAAAAAATGGCCACGTTCAAAAGTGCGCACCGGGGCGAAAAAAAAATCATAGAGAATTTTCGAAAAAAGCAAAATAAAGGTAAACTTGTCCTCTTTGAAACGACACTTGGGAAATTCAATTAGCTTTATTAATATAGCACCCGGTTTTGAAAACGACAATTTTTCGTCGTTTTTTTTTTGTTCCTTTTTGAGTGGACCCCGTTTGCAGTAAAAAAATTTTTTACGCATTTCTTCGACCAAAATCATAAAGGGGGAAGCCTGAGCTTCAATTTCGTTTTTTAAAAAATTTTCTACGATTATTTTTTCGAACGATATTTCGTTTTTTGTGAAAAAAAATAGATAATTTGAAAATTGCTCCGGAGTACGAAAACGATGAGATTTACAACAAAACCTCAAGACAGCAAAAAAGTTGCATTGCTTCTTGTGAATTAACGAGAATTTTTTCCGATTTTTTTTTTCATCTATTTCCAGTCAAAGCTCGATTGATCTGAATACCATAACAATAATATCATTAAATTTTCTGACTTACATATGAAACTTTGGTCTCGTCGAAGAAACCTCCTCTCGCCGACAGCACCCAAACAAACCCAAGCAAACCTAAACAAACACACGCGGCATCCTCTCAACAAGTTTTTGGAAAATCTCTCGGGGTGTTTCTTCCCAAAGACTTGTTGAGTGGATGCCGCGTGTTTGGGTTTGTGTGGGTTTCAAGTTTTAAAATTATCTATTTTTTCACAAAAAACGAAATATCGTTGGAAAAAAAATCGTAATTTTTTTTTTAAAAAACGAAATTGAAGCTTAGGCTTCCCCCTCTATGATTTTGCACGAAGAAATGCGTAAAATTTTTTTTACTGCAAACGGGCTCCACTCAAACAGGAACAAAAAAAACTTCCGAAAAATGGTCGTTTTCAAAACCGGGTGCTAATTGTAAAAAAAATCGTAAAAATTTTTGAAAAAAGCCAAAATGAAGGTAAATCCCTCCTCTTTAAAATGCCGTTTATTAAATTGGCCTAGGTCAAATACCGGCGAAATGGCATCGAAAACCGTTCCGGCACTCTTTTAAACTTTTGTCCGGAAACTTTTCGCCGGTAGTGTGTATATATATATATATATATATATATATATATATATATATATGTGCATACGGCAAACGTATTTTCGTATGTTTTCCTCGGCGGCAAAAAAACGGCGGTAAAGCGTATTTACGAATCAACGAGCCGGTCTCTCGTGCACGTGCTGCGCGAAAATATATATATCCTCTTTTCGTCCATATACATCTATAGGATTCGTAAAGAGTGCATTCTCCCGCCATTATCGCGCGTAGGTGGAGTTTCGGAGTAATCCAACTTTTCTTCCCCCTCCTGTCCTTTCGTCCCCCCCCCCCACTCCGAGTTCGCCATCCCCACTGCTCGGCCGAAGCCCGTGAGCCGCGCCTTCCTCCTCTCCCCCCACTCTTCCTTCCCGCGGAAATAATGGACTCGTCCGTGGCGGCGCTATCCCCGCTCCTCTTTCCCGCCGATATCTGTCATCACAATAAAGCCCCGCCGATAAAACGCGAAACTTGTGAGAATAACCTGTGCGAAAATAACGCTCGTATTAAAAAAGACATTATTTCGTGGCTCGTTTGACAAAATAAAAGAGCGATAATGCCGTCGCTTGTGCGATAGTTGCGCTTTGTTTTCTCTCTCTCTTTCTCTCTCTCCCTCTCGTACACGCGGGCGAGAGGCGTCCGGGTTCGGCCATTCTCAAGAGTGGGGATGGTCGGCAGGGGCGCGTGTTTTGTGTGTGTGTTGCCCGCGCTCTTCGTCGTCCTTCTCTGTTGTTTACACACTCGTACGAAAGTCCTCGCGCCTCGTGGATATCCCGCGCGTAATAAACGAGCGATGCCCTCGTCCCGCGAGAAAACAAAACGCGAAACGTGCCAATTGTTTGTAAACGTTGCTCGATAAGAATCGTCTTCAATTGTGGTGTGTGTGTGTGTGTGTGTGTGCAACAGAGCGAGCGAGTCAGATAGAGACAGAGAGAGATAGAGATAGAGGCGCGAGCCATTCGTTCGAAAAAGTCTCGTAGACTCGTCGCTCCCGCGCTACCAATCGGATGATCGCGGTAAAGTCACGTGACCCGTGC
>OZ010718.1:28346200-28384851 GCA_963932345.1 Ophion ventricosus | reverse complement strand
GGAAAATCTTTCCCTCGGTTTTTTTCCATGGTAAACTTATAGTTTACTACGAAGCAGCAAAGGAACGCAAGCTCGATAAAGAGTAAAAAAAAATAATAAAAAAAAAAAATAGGTCCATTTCAAGGTTTCACGGAGTGTCTTGGAGTTTTTCCCCATGCGGCGGGATATTATTTCTAGAGGTCGTTTCCGGTCCACTCGAACTTGGACCGGGCTCTACCTACCGTGCTCCTCCTCCCCCACGAGCCACAGACTCACTCGTCTTTCCTTCCTCGCGTAAGGAAGAAGAAGAAAAAAAAAAGATTATGATCGAAGGCCTTGTACTTTCACTCGACGGTGCGAGCCCACCCCGAGATTCTTGTGGTCCCCCCCCCCCCCCCCCCCCTTGGCTCATAGACGAGGTCGGGGATCGCGTTCGGTCGTTTATCATAGAAGTGGCCTGGGGGGAGAATAGCACTCTTTATTTCGTAGCGAGAACAGTTCTCTCTCTCTCTCACACACTCACTCACTCACTCACTCTCACTCACTCACACTCACTCACTCACACTCACTCGCTCACTCACACTCACTCACTCACACTCACTCACTAACTCACACTCGCTCACTCACTCACACTCACTCACTCACACTCACTCACTCACACTCACTCCCACTCACTCACTCACACTCACTCACTCCCACTCGCTCACTCACTCACTCACTCACACTCACTCTCACTCACACTCACTCACTCACTCACTCCCACTCACTCACTCCCACTCACTCACTCACTCACTCATTCACACTCACTCACACTCGCTCTCTCACTCACACACTCACACTCACTCACTCTCACTCACACACACTTACTCACTCACTCACACTTACTCACTCACTCACACTTACGCACACTCACACACACTCACTCACTCACACTCATTCACACTTACTCACTCACTCATTCACACTCACTCACACTCACTCATACTCACTCACTCACTCACACTCACACTTACGCACAGTCACACACACTCACTCACTCACACTCACTCACACTGACTCACTCACACTCACTCACACTTACTCTCACTCACTCACTCACACTGACTCACTCTCCCTCCCTCCCTCCCTCCCTCCCTCCGTCCCTCTTTCTCTCGCTCCGAGTAAATTGCACACCCGCTTACGTAACACCATCTCTCTCTCTCTCTCTCATTCATTTATTCCCCGATTGTCTAATCGTCTCGCCATCCTCCCTCCCTCCCTCTCCGCCCTCCTTCGAAAAAGAAATCTTCATTCTTTATTTTATTGTACGCGCAAAATTTGGCGCGCAACCGGCCGCCGCCGTGAGATTCGCGAAACTTTTTGACAACGAAATTCAAGGCCAAAGTTTCACGTGTTTCTCGCTACAATCCCAATGTGAACGCACACGTCTCCGCGCGGCGGTTAGGGGGACGGAGGGGCGGCTCCGACGAGAGAGCGACGATGTACGAACGTCCCCTCGATATTTCGTCGTTACGCAAACCCCGGAGTGAAATCGTTTGAAATACTTCTTTTTTTTTTCTTCTTCTCTTTTCGCACCACTGGGATGGGGAAAATAAAAATAAGAGAAATCATTTTTACGATGCTCGGGAAGTCTTTTATCTCGCTATGGCTTCTGGCTATTATTATAATTATTCTTGTCGATATTCCGACAATGATTTTTTTGTGTATTTCTAAAGATTTTCTTTACTCTCATTGTCCATTGTTAATTATTGTTGTAGCATCGTGGAAGTAATTTTTTAGTTTCCTGATTTTTTTTTTCTTCATATTTTAGATTTTTTTTTCACTTTTTGAAACAATCTTTGTGTTTGGAAAAAATATATTTTTATATCGAAAAAAATTAATGATTTTTTTTTCGTATTTTCTTTCTATATTTTTGCTTGTGATATTGTGGAATTGATTATTTCTGATGATCGTTATCGCAGTATTGTCGAAACAATTATTTGCCAATGATTATGGAAATAATTCTTTTCTTGCGATATTCGGTGAATAATTATTTTCGACAAAATTCAACAAAATCTTCGCGAAATATGCCAAAAAATTCTTATTTTTCCCATTTTCGGATCATTGTTCGCGAAATATTGGGGGGGAAAAAAAAACACTGACGTCTGAAATATTTTACAAATAATTATTTTTTTCAAGCTAAATATTTTTCCAAAAAAAAAGCAAAATAAAGGTAAACTTGTCCTCCTTGAAACGCCACTTGGGAAATTGAATTAGCTTTATTTTCGAGTCCGCTGTGTAAATTTTAGTGCGGTAAGAAATTTCGACTAGTGCGTACTTTTTTTTTTCTTGTCCAGTACTTGTAATTCCCGATTTTTCATTGTTTTCTTTTTTTCAATCAACTACGTAAGAACATAATTATTACCCCGTTATTAAACTTTATTGAGAAAAATATATAAGGAACTTTGTCGCTATAATTATTAATTATAATTATTAATTGCGTATTCGTAGATTGACGAACAGAGAGTTGCGAAATTTCGTCGTTAGCCGAAACTTGCGCGTCTTTATTCTCGAACTTGGGTTCGTTCAAAAGCTGCCGATGAGCCCCCCCCCCCCCCCCCCCCCCCTCAGCCAACCCTCCTTGCTCCCTCGTGACGATGAGACTGTCAACGAGGGGAGGGGGAACCCGAGCGCAGCTGTGACTTTTCGCGGAAGCCGAAAGAAACAGAACTCGCTCGTACTACGAGAAAATAAACGAAAAAAAAAAAAAAACAACATGCGCATATTTCACGTATTATATTGGCAGGAGAAAAAGTGAAAGGAAATTGGTTCGGCGATAAAATAGCGATGTTATCGATGGAAAGAAAAAAAAAAAATACTCCCCACCTTTCCCCTCTCCGCGCATTATTCGCGCGACTTCCGGTTCCACGAAGGAAAAGCGAAGGGGTGATGGGGTGGAAGAAGAGAAAATGGCGATTCGGTTCGCGGGCTTGGAAAAAGCGCGCGCGTGTAGAGCGTGCGCAAGCCTTGTAAAATTTCACCCTCTCGTCTTTTCTCTCTACCCTTCGCTCTTCTTCTTCCCCCTCCTACTCTTGTTTTTCGGCTTCCTTTTTTTCCTCTTTATTTTTTTCGAGCACATTGCCCTCGCGATATTTCTGTCCTTGTCGATCGTGTTGTTTTTTTTTGTTCTTCTTCTTCTTCTTCTTCCCCATTCGCGCTCGTGGGGTTGCGTCGCGCGCCCCTTTCTACGGTCCTTCCCCATATGCGCGCGCGCATATGTTGGTAAGTTAGGAGCAGAAGGACGGAACGTCAACAAATGAAGGAAGTTGCCAGATTTTTACTTGCAGGCGACATATATTTATTTATGAAGCTTTAATTTTCTGTTTTTTTTTTTTTATATTGTGGAAGGATATTTGTAATATAAAAAATCTACAGATGTTAGGCAAAGTGCAATTTTTTTGTGGCATTGGAAATGTAATCAGACTTTTCGGGTGATAAGGAAAAGGTACATGCAAATAATATGGGTTGCTCTCTCTCTGACTCTTCAACTCTCCAACTACTCTCCAACTTCTCTCCAACCCTCCGAATAGTCACCATCTCTCCAACTACTCTCCAACTCCCCAACTACTCTCCAACTCCCAACTACTCTCCAACTCTCCAATTACTCTCCAACTCTCCAATTCTCGAAATATTCTCAAATACTCACCAACTCCAACTCTCCAAATAGTCAACTCCCCTACTACTTTCCAACTCTCCGACTATTCTCTATGTCTACAATCCTCCAACTCTCCAACGACGCTCCAACTCTCCAACTCTCAAACTAATCTCCAACTCTCCGACTACTCTCTAACTCTCCAACCCTCCAACTAGTCTCCAACTCTCAAACTACTTGCCAACTCTCCATCTCTCCAACTTTCCAACTACTCTTCAACTACTCTCCATCTCCCCAACTCTCCAACAAGTCTCTAACTCTACAACTACTCTCCAGCTCTCCAACTCTTCAACTACTACCCAACTCTAAAACTCTCCAACTACGCTACAACTCTCCAATTCTCTAACTACTCGCCAACTCTCCAACCCTCCAAATAATCTCCACGCCTCCAACTACTCTCCAGCTCTCCAACTCTAAAACTCTCCACCTACGCTCCAACTCTCCAATTCTCTAACTACTCGCCAACTCTCCAACCCTCCAAATATTCTCCAATCCTCCAACTACTCTCCAACTCCCCAACTACTCTCCAACTCTCCGACTATTCTCTATCTCTACAATCCTCCAACTCTCCAACTACGCTCCAACTCTCAAACTACTCTCCAACTCTCCAACTTCTCTCCAACTCTCTCCAACTCTCCAACCCTGCAAATAATCTCTAACTCTCCAACTACTCTCCAACTCTCCAACTACTCTCCAACCCTCCAACTAGTCTCCAACTCTCCAACTACGCTCCAACTCTCCAACTACTTTCCATCTCTTCAACTTTCCAACTACTCTTCAACTACTCTCCATCTCTCCAACTACTCTCCAACCTTCCAACTAGTCTCCAACTCTACAACTACTCTCCAATACTCCAACTCTCCAACTACTCTCCAACTCTTCAACTACTTTCCAACTCTCCAACTACGCTCCAACTACTCGCCAACCCTCCAATCCTCCAACTACTCTCAAACTCTCCAACTACTCTCCAACTCTCCAGCCCTCCAAATAGTCTCCAACTACTCCCCAACTCTTCAACTCTCTAACTACGCTCCAACTCTCAAACTACTCGATAGCTCTCCAACTACTCTCCAATCCTCCAACGAGTCTCCAACTCTCCAACTACTCTTCAACTACTCTCCATCTCTCCAACTCTCCAACTATATATATGTTATCACGCTTTCCGTTTTTGTTTGCGAATGGTGGGGCGCGTGGAACACTGGTGTGGGCGCGAGTCACCTCGGATATGCGTGTGGAATGGTGGGGTGCGCGGAACACTCACTACCGTCCAAACTTGACGAAGATCAACACAACGCGGAGAGCGCGATAACGTATATAGGTATAGCCAGAGCTGAGCCCGTCATACCAGTCTTCTACGCACCTCACCATTCCACACGCACATTCAAGGTGCCCTGCGTCCACACCAGTCTTCCACGCAACCCACCTTTTATTTCTCCATCATTTTATACTTAACCTGATCGCCTAATGGCATTCTATATCATTCCTAGGTATTCTATAGAGTGCCTGTATTACACACATTGCCGGCACACAAAGCTTCGTACGATTTTTTTTTTTCAAAAGTTATTTTGATTTTTTTTAAAGAGACAATTTGAAAAATAACGTGTAACGCGAAAACCACAAGGATTCAAGGAAAACCTCAAGATAGTAAAAAGTTGAATCGGCTTTCGTTGAGTTCGCGAGAATCTTTTCAGATTTTTTGTTTTCACCTATTTTCGGTAAAAAAAATCAGATGATTTAATTACCGTAACTCGAGAACTAAGAGAGGTTTGTGGTAAAATTTCAAGAGAGAAAAAAAATCCATTATTCTATTTTCAACGCAATAGAATTATTTCAGATTTTTTTCTCATCTTACGGGTAATTAAATCATCTGAATATTTTACCGAAAATTTCGAGAAAAAAAAATCGGAAAAAATTCCCGCGAACTCAACGAAAACCCATTCAACTTTTTACTATCTTGAGGTATTCCTTGAATCCTTGTTGTTTTCGCGTTACACGTTATTTTCCAAATAGTCTCCATGTTTTTTTAATCAAAATATCTTCAGAAAAAAAAAATCGTACGAAGCTTGAAAAAAATACAAATTTGAAGCTTGAGCTTTATGATTCCGGTTAAAGAAATGCATAAAAAAAATTTTGTCCGTAAACGGGGTCCACCAGAAAAGGAAGAAAATAAAAGACGCAAAATTGTCACTATCGAAAAAGGGTACTAATCTTTAAAAAATAATAAAAAATAAAAAACGGAATGAAGGTGAATTCCTTCCCTTCGAAATTCCGTTTATTAAATTCATTTATGTCAACTATCGGCGAAATTGCATGAAAAATCGTTCCGGAACTTTTTTGAATTTTTGTCCCGGAACTTTTCGCCGCTTCTGTGTATATAGCGAGCGCATGCGCCGACACGCGCCCGCGTGTGTGTGTATATATTCACGAGAGTATTTTTTATATTAGTATATATTATATACTAATATAAATAATATTAAATATAAATAATATATAAAACTAATATAAAAAATATTAAATATAAATATATATAAGATGATATATCGGAGGAAAAGAGAGGAGAGACTGACTGTCTAGCGCGCAAGCGGTCGAAACTTGGAGGGTTGAAGGGGTAGATTTCCCGGTCTTTCTTTCTTTCTCTCTCTCTCTCTCCCCCTCTCTCCCCCGCCCCTCTCTCGGAGCCGAAGAGCGGGAGGCGTACGAGATCGATACTTGCAAAACGAGACGACGAGGGGGATGATGGGAAGCCCGGCCGGAGAAGAGCAGCTACAGAACTCTCTGCGGGGCTCGTCGAGATGAAGGGAAACAGAATGAGAAATGGGGAGAACAAGAGAGAGAGGGAGGATGGGAGGGGGGCGGAGACGGAAATGCATACAGAATCGGTCCATCGCGAGATCTGGCCGGCAGCCGAGCTCTGAGACAAAACCCAGACTGCACGTATAAAACAAGCGGTTCATAAAACACCGCATCTGGACCACATTGATGTATTCTCGAATCTCGCGCTCTCGCGGAGCTTACAAAATTTAAGGAAGGAAAAAAAGAGGATATATATATATATATATTTTTCGTGGCTTTGGAGGCTTTCGGTGTAGGGCTTGGATTTGTTTTGGTTTTTTTTTTCTTCTTTCGTTGTTGCTGCTTTGATTGGATGAGGATCTTAAGGTTTACAGCATCTTAGTTCAAGCTGAGAGTGAGAAAGTTATTTTTGTCTTTTCAAGGGCTTATATTTTTGTCCAGTTTTTCCGGAGCGGTCTTGTTTTCTTTTTCTCTGCTTTATTGCTTTTTGACACCTTTTGCTTCGTATGTTCTTCATTTTTTTTTTTTTTTTTTTTCATTCTGATTTGGTATTGGATCGATGAGGAATATGAAATTCAGATAGTCGTTGAAATCTTCAAAGTTTGTGAAAAGTATGAGATGTTGAAATATATAAAAATCGATTAAATCTATCGAATGGATAATATCTGAAAAGTCGATACAATGTTAAGATCTTAATAAAATAATAGTACAATCTTTAAAATTCATCAAATGTAAAAATAAAAAAAATACTATACGTGAAATGGATGTAATGAATAAAATCCACTAAATTTATATTATCGACGAAACGGATATAATCAATAAGATCTATTGAATAAATAAAATCAAGAAACTCCGTAAAATCGATAAAATCAATATTATCGATGAAAATCAACATCATTAATAAAATCTCTATAGTAAATAAAATCGATCGAATCAATAAACTCCGTAAGAATCGATGAAAACTTCGGGCAGGACAACAACTCTATTCTTTATTTCTCGATTCTCACACACATCTCTCTCTCTCTCTCTCTCTTCGTAAATATCTCTATTCTGGAACAGATTTAATAAGAAACATCTCTATTCCAAAATATCTCATGTCTAAAACATTTATCGGCCGAAAAATCTCTATTCGTAAAGAGATGTCTATGCCACAATAACTCACTTCTGAAATATTACTGCTCTTAAATATCTCTGCCACAATCTTTCGTATCCGAAACTTCTCTATTCTTAAATATCTGTATTCTTCGAAAATCTCACGTGACATCCAAAACAATCTGTATTCCGATAATTTCATCTCAAAATATCTCTCTTCCGAAACATCACTGTACCAAGAGCCTCCGCGTTGCACTTGTTTTATTCATGGGCCAATATAGTAAATGCAATTAACCTATAAAATCTTCATGCTCTTGGTATACATCTTGGATACTCTGCTGCTCGCAATGCCCCAGTGATGCCGGTAATTTAGGAAAAATAAGAACATTAACACGATATCATCATTGTAATTACGACAATACAATTGAAAAATGAAAAGTACTTTATATGGGAAATTCGTCATTCGCCAATTTCATATCAATTTCATTGGACGAATAAAACAATTGCAACGCAGAGGCTCTTGCAATCAGAGTTGTGAATAATGCATTATTTTGATAATGCATTACTGTATACATTACAAATTACAAAAGTAATATGCAATGGATATATGTCCCATTACCAATGACAAAAGTAATGTGTAATGGATATACGTTCCATTACAAATTACAAAAGTAATGCGTAATGGACGTATGTTCCATTACAAATGACAAAAGTAATGTATAATGGATGTGTGTTCCATTACAAATAAGAAAAGTAATGTGCAATGAATGCATGTTCCGTTACAAATTACAAAAAGTAATGTGTAATGGTTGTATGATCCATTACAAATTTCAAAAAGTAATGTGTAATGGACGCATGTTCCATTACAAATTGAAAAATTAATGTATGATTAATGAGTGCTTCATTACAAAATACATTTACAATAAGGTAATTCGTAGTGGAGAATATTCCATCACAAATGGAGAATATTCCATCGCAAGAAAAACGAATTTACTTAAAACAAATTTCAATGAGCGAAATAAAATAATGAGATAGCAATGTGCAAATTTCTAATGTGAGCACGGCAATTTTTCTATTTTTAATGGAATATTCTCCACTACAAATTACTTTTTATCAATTGTCGTTTGTAATGGAAGATGCATCCATTACAAATTACTTTTTGAAATTTGTAATGGAAGGTGCATCCATTACTCATTACTTATTAAAATTTGTAATGGATCATGCAACCATTACACATTACTTTTTGAAATTTGTAATGGATCATGCAACCATTGCACATTACTTTTTGAAATTTGTAATGGATCATGCAACCATTACACACTACTTATCTCATTTGTAATGGAACACGCATACATTACACATTACTTTTGTAATTTGTAATGGAGAACTTATCCAATACACATTATTTAAAGTAATGAGTAATGCATTATTTTAAAATTACTATTTTCACAACTCTGCTTGCAATAGAGATGTTTCGGCAGAGAAATGTTTTAGACATGAGATATTTTGGAATAGAGATGTGTTTTTTTTTTTTAAATTAAATCTGCTCCAAGTGAAAATCACGACGGATCAAGAAATACAAAGGAATTGGAAAAAAAAATCGGGAGGTCAGGATTTTGCGGCGAATATAAAGACAGGAAGGAAGAGGGCGGGGATGGAGAAATATTGGAGGAAAGGAAGGACGAGGGGTGAAATCAGAGAAAGCTGGGCATGGATATGAGGTGTGGGAGTGTGGGGAAGGAGAAAGAAAAAGGATTGAAGAATACGAGATGCAGAGTGTGCAACAGGGAAGAAGAAAACACTGACGCGCGTAAGGGAATGCGTGGAGGTAATGACACAAATGGACCAAGAGATGCAAAAGGAATTATCAGCGATGGGTGGAACAACAGGAAGGAGAGAAATAGCAGCGTGATGGAGGAGAGCTCTAAAATGAAAGAAAATAGTGGAGGAACTGTGCGAGAGGTGGTCAGGGAATTCTACAAGATCGGGAAAAAAGAGGGACGAGGAGGAGACAGGGAGGGAAGTCTAGAAGGAAAAGTGAAGGAAAAATAACAAATAACAGACAACATTGTGAAAAGAGAACTTATTGCAAAAAGAGGAACAGTTGGGAGCTTGTGAAAGCCCGCAAGGCTGTACAAGTGGAAGTAAATACTACGCTACTATTAAATCTGCACCAGAATAAAGATATTTAACCCTTAGTGTGCATCCGGGGTCAGGCTGACCCCAACATTTTTTTTCTTACCTGAATAGCGTTTACAGGTAAACGTCCCCTTAAAATAGTTGTTGCAATCTCTCATTTTCCCTCTTTCACGAAACCTGAAAAACAGCCAACTTCATGCGCCAAAATAAATATACTTTTTGGAACGGCTGCAAAGCGGACTATTTTTTTTTTCCCTTAAAACATGGATCCTTGTTTGTAAAACCCTAAAAGGTTTTCTTTCAAAACTCAAAATTGAAGTTTTTACGAGAATTTTTACCGAAACAGTGCTTTTTTTTTTTTTTTTTGCGTACCATCAACTTTAAGCACGTTTTTGAACAATTATAAAAGGTTTTTTTTTTTTTGGAAATCTAACTTCGCGGCCTTAAAGTTTGATCGATTCACTGCAAAAAGTGACACAACCTTTTTTTTTTTCCCGAAAAGCGCATAGTTACCGAGTTATTCGAGGTCAAAAATGGCCTGGGGTCAAATTGACCCCATGTGCACGAAAGTGATTCGCTGTGAAGGTGTGCACACTAAGGGTTAAGAAGAGAGATGTGTAAGAATATAAAAATATAGAATAGATTTGTTGTCCTGCCAAAATTCGTTAACGATACAATCTGCAAGATCTGTAAATATTAATGAAATTAACAAAATGAAGAAACTTCGTACAATCGATAAATCTATATTACCGCCTAGCTCCATAAGATCTACAAAATCAATAAAATCGACAAATTATATAAAACGTTAGATCAACGAGACAGATAAAATTTATGAAAAACTTTCAAAAAAAAAAAAAAAACCTCACAAATCCCCCAAAATCGAGAAGACCCATAAAGAGCGAAAAGCATGGAAAACAAAAAAAAAGATATTATTTCGTCTCGTAGTTCGTCGAGGGTTTCTCGAGACCATAAATAACGTTCCCATCGTTCGGCTGCACAAGCAACCTGCGCGCATAGTCCTAAGGGGCGTTTCAAGGGTCCGTTCGGCCTGGGCCTTTTTCTCGGACGGACCTTATTCCTCGTTCGGTCCTACCTTTCTTTGCCCTTTTTACCCTCCTGCCTCCTTCGTCCCTCTCGTGCCCGTGCGCGAACGTGAAGGAATCTCGAAACTTTCTTACCTGCGAGCCTTCTCACTCTCAGAGCAAGAGAGAGAGAGAGAGAGAGAGAGAGAGACGACGACGACGAACTAAGCTTCATCACTTTTCTAGGCTTTCTTTACAAAGATCCAAAAATCCCATGACCTGGGTACGAGAGTTGTTCCCAAGACATAAAGAGGGACAGAGCAAGAGACGGCAAAATAAAAGCAGCGAGAGAGAGAGAGAGAGAGAGAGAGAGAGAGAGAGAGAGAGAGAGAAAGAGAAGGAGAAAGAACTAATCCCAGGGTCAAAGAAAAACGCTCTGGCCTTCTCGCTCACCGAAGATCAAGGTTTCTCTTTATTGCCGTCTCGAAAGATACGATTTGCAAAAGCATTTTCCGAAACAATGGTTCGTTTTGAAAGTGCTGTCAAAAATCGAACATCGCAGGATTTCTACCGACCTGAAAAGTCATGAAAAGTCTTGAATATCATGAAATTACACTCGACTCTGAAAAAAGTCATGAAATGTCAAAACTAACATTTCCGCAACTCTGACAATAATTTATTCACATTTTCATAAATCTCTGGTAATTGTTTCAAGTTAATTCATGCATTAATTAAGGTTTAATCCGCTGTGTCCCTTGGCGTGGCTTCGTCGTCGTTGTCGATTTGCGGCAATTGTGCAGCTCGGAATTCGCATCTGAAATAGTTCAACAAATTTTTATACATTCTTGAGATGTTTTTTTTAAGAAGATGAACCTAAATTTTGAAGAAAAAAAATTGACAATTGAATGTTGGAACGTGTTTGAAAAAATATGATCGATTTTTAGCATTTTTTTCCCCGGCATTTTGCAATAATAAATATGTTTTAAACAATCTAATCTTTCCAACTTTAGGTTCATGTGTTAATAAATTATATTATGTAAACGTGTTCCAAATTTGAAGATGATTCATGAATTAGTTTTTGAGTTATGACTCCCGCAAATTGAAAAAATGTCGTTTTGAGAGAAACACGCTTGAAGTTTCACAAACGAAACAGTCAAAGTCAAATGTGTTTGATCAAATGATAAAGTGTCTTAACGATTAATCAGCGATTCCAGCACCATACAGCAGTCCTTCCTCTTCCTCGTGCAACTCATTTGAAGCTTGCATTTCCTCTTTACGAGCTTTTCGAGCCTTCTTTTGTCTCTAATAAACTTTTTCTATTTTGCCGAGCCACGCGCATCTGATCCATTTGCTCGGCATATCCGTAGCTCTGCCTGCCAACTACGATTTGTAGTTCATTCGTAACCATGAGTAGGGCTGAATTTCCTTCATTGAATAAAATAGCAGCAAGAAATGCTGCTACCTCGATTTTTTTGAACCCAGAATGGAGATGTTTTGGAGCTAACACATGGGTCATTAAGTCCTGGGACAAACCAGTAAAAACACTTTTTTTTTGCAAAATTCGACTTTATTCATCAACATAGTCACCTTCCATAGCGATACAATCATTTCAACGATTTTCTAAACTTTCGATGTCTTTCTTATAGAACGATTTGTCTTTTGCCTCAAAATAGGCTTCAGTTGCGGCTATAACCTCATCATCGGAGCCAAATCTCTTTCTCTGGAGGATCTTTTTGAGATCTGCGAACAGGTAGAAGTCAGATGGGGCCAGATCTGGTGAATATGGAGGGTGTGGAAGCAATTAGATTCGTAAATCGTTCAATTTCACCATCGTTTTCATCGACTTGTGGATCGGTGCATTGTCTCGGTGGAACCGCGGTTTTTTCTTTGCCATGTGAGGCCTTTTCTGCTTGATCGCGTCATCCAATCGATCCAATAATGCAATGTAGTAGTCGCTGTTGATCGTCTGGCCCTTCGGAAGAAAGTCGATGAGCAAAATTCCGTGAGTGTCCCAAAATACGGAGGCCATGACCTTGCCTGCTGACCGTTGTGTCTTCGGACGCTTTGGCCGGCTTTCGCCCTCTCCTCTACACTCGGCTGACGCTCTTTTCGACTCCGCGCGTATAGTGATGAATCCATGTTTCATCCATTGTTATGGTACCGACGCAAAAAATCCTTTTTATCACGCGTGAAACAGCTTCAAACAGCGCTCCGAATCATCAATTCGTTGTTGTTTTTGTTCCACTGTGAGCAAACGCGGCACCCACTTGGACAAAAGTTTTTTCATAACCAAATTTTCATGCACAATTTTGAACACGGTGCCTTTTGATATCTTTAGGATGTCAGCTATCTCTTGCAACTTCACTTTACGATCGGACATAAAAATTTTCCGAATTTTTTGAATGTTTTCGGGCGTAGCCACCTCAATTGGACGACCTGAGCCCTCCGCGTCTTCGGTGGTTGTTCGACCGCCTTTAAAATCCGCATACCATCGGCAAATTCGGTTGTTTTCGATGGGCACTTTTTTTCCCGGTAACACTTTCTCAAGCCATTGCTGAGCTTGAACGGTATTTATTCCCCATTAAAATACAGTGTTTGATTAACACTGAACACTGTCATGAAATTTTTACACGTATCTTTTGAAGGTTGGTACTACCGAAAAACAAAAGCGGCATGGCATTGGCGGCGCCATCTGTGTGTCAGTCCCGGGACTTAATGACCCATGTGTTAATCGCCAAACGGTCGCCAAACACCGAAATCGGTGCTCTGCTTACGAATGAAACTGCATCAACGGCCCATGACTCCAAGGGGTTGTTTTACCCTCTTACAACAGTCTTTCCGCCGATAGAAAGAAAAAACACCTATCTAATAGTTTTTTATGTTCTATCCTATACATGAAAAGCAACAAAATCGAAGGCGAACACCAAAGTGGTCTTCCTTGTTGCCAAAATGATAACACAATAGTAATAATAATAATAATTACGATAAAATTGTTGAATCGCCTTTGCTTTTCCACGTGTTCAATCGTGAATTGTGTTGCTCTTTTTCCAACGGACGATACTCTGTGCGTAAAAGAGGAGTGGCAGGTAGGTGGAGCGGGTGAGTGGGAGGACCGAGGGAGCGCGCTCAGGATGAATATTAAAGAAGCGGAAGGATTATTCCATGTCGTCGTCGCGTGTACCAAGCTCGTAAAGTTCTGACCAACCAGCAAAGAGTCTGTTACGTCAATGGCTATTATATGAGGTATTCCAAGTGTTTTCGACCGGCCTAAAAAAGCCTGACCTTATTCAATCTTTTTCAAAGTTGGTGATGTTTTTGTATCATTTATTTTGAGTACGTGGCATTTTTTTCAGATTTTTAGCGGCTCGCTAACTCGGCTAACTCGGTGATAAGATTTTACACGTGATAAAATTTCAAATGATCGTATCGTAGTGATCTTCTCGTCGTACGAAAAAATGTCCTCTACAACAAAAGATGCGTTTTTCTGTGAACTATTTTGAAAAAAAAATTCAAAATTTTCCAAGTACTACAACACTGAAAAAAAAAGAAAAATCTTTAATTTTTTAACCCCAATGACTAGGTTGATCCTGCTGAAATTTACACTGAATTTTCATTTATTAGTGTAAAACAGCATGTGTAAGTTTCATTCTGAGCTGGGCTTGCGCTCAGTTAATATCTTCGTCTTAAATTTATTGGGAAATTGTTTTTGTTGAATAACTCGGCGATTTACAATTTTTAAGTAAAAACGGTAATGACTGAACTTGTAGGAAATCGAGTGCTTTACAACTTTGGTCGTTACAGTTTTTTCTCTACCATCGATATTTCTCGAATTAAACTTGAAAAAAAAGCGGCTATTGCATTATCTCGTTTATTTTTAACTTTAGGGCATAAACGAACATGAACAAACTTGTAGAGAATGAAATTTTGGACAATTTTTGTTCTTACCTTTTTTTTCCTAGAATCAATATTTAAGGTCGTACGCCAACGGTAAAAGAAAAGAGCGAATGGTTCGCGAAATAATATTTTCACGCTTCTCGTTTTTGTTTGTTGTTTGTTTGTTGAAACAGATGTACAGTCACTGACAAAACCTCGGTCAAGCAAATGTCAATATTCTCGAATTTGACTTTGATTATTATTAAAAGTGTAAAATTAACATTTCTAAGTGTTAATTTATTATTAAATTAGCTTATTTGCAAATTGTTGTCAAACATTTATTTTTTTCGAAAATTCTTGTCGAACATTTTTTTTTCGAAAATTTTCGTCCAACATTTATTTTTTTTTTCGAAAATTTTTGTAGAACATTTATTTTTTTTCGAAAATTGATGTCAAACATTTATTTTTTTCGAAAATTCTTGTCGAACATTTATTTTTTTTCGAAAATTCTTGTTGAACATTTATTTTTTTTTCGAAAATTGTCGAACATGTATTTTTTTTTCGAAAATTTTTTTCGAACATTTATTTTTTTTCGAAAAATTTGTCGAACATTAATTTTTTTTTCGAAAATTGTTATCAAACATTTATTTTTTTCGAAAATTGTTGTCGAACATTTATTTTTTTTCGAAAATTTTTATTTCTTGGAAAAAAAAAGTATTTTTTTTTGGAGGATAATTTGAAAAACACGTGGTGTACGCGTACTCTTTTTTATTCGGTGTAAATCTTACTCTCGCTCCTCTCCTCTTACTTTTTTTTCCCTCGTATTCTCGCAACGTCGTTTCCGGTTCTTTATATTTCGTCACGATTCCAAAAGCCCCTTACAACACGCGGAAGCACCTGACGCCAAAATATTTCCCCGCGATTCCTTCGAGCCGTTGCTTCTTTCTTCTTCTTCTTCTTCTTTTTGTTTTTTTTTTTCTTACATCGCGGCAGTAGAGTCACGAAGTGCCAATTCGACCGTCGAATTCAACCATCGAGGTGTATCTCGAAATCTTGAAATCCAGAAATTCTCCTTCGTTTGAGAATAAAATGAAAATCGTATCGTCTAAAGCACTCCGGCTGGATGTCTTTATCGCGATAATTCCGAATCCATTATTTTCACTATTCGCTTATTATTAAAACCATCGAATCAATAACAAAAAATTGCAAATATAATAAATCAGTCGAACAATATCGTGTTGAAGTTTGCACTCGTAACGCAACGAAAATTCCTCTTTTTTTTCTCTCCATTATCTTTTTTTATAATCAAACGCTTTTTTTTTTGCGAACTTTTGGTTAGAAATTTTTAATTGTCAAAACTTCTCGAAAATGTTGCGGCGACTCGTAGCCTGTGTTAAACAAAAAAAAAACATTTTTGTTGCATTCGAACGATGCATACTTCAATACTATCTAACAATTGTGTCGAAAATATTCTAATTGACTCGAGCTCGAGGAGCAAAGATTGTCGCGCGTGTGCGAGAAATTGAAAAAAAATGTCAAAATAAATAAAAAAACGAATAAAAGAAAATGAACAGGCGGCAAGCGACGTCGGAGTGAAAAAAGTTAACTTTTTGTGTCCGGATGAGTGAACGAGAGGTCTCTTCTCTCGCACCTGTCGTGCGAACGAAGGGTCCGTTCGACGCAAGCCACCAACAGTCTTCATATACGCGAGGACGAACCGACCGACAGACTTTTTTTTTCCTTTTTTTCCTTCTCGATCTCTTGCTCTCTCTCGCTCTCTCTCTCTCTCTCTCTCTCTCTCTCTCTCTCTCTCTCTCTCTCTCGTGGCTCTCTTTGTCGCTCCTCTCTCGCTCTCTTCACCGCACTCTTCCTTCTCACCTTTTGCGAACAAAGGGAGTTACCCATTTCGTACACCTTTGCCTCCCCTTTCTCCCCCTCTTTCGGTTTGTATCCTGTACCGTTTCGAGTTTCCCTTGGATCTTTTTTTTTTTTTATCTCACCGTATTTGCCAATGTTCAGCAGACTTCGAGTTACGGTCCCGAAAGTTATTTTTGTTGAAATTTTATTTATTTTGTTTTGGAATAGTTCTCGGCAATAGGACGAGTAGTTTTTGGAGGAGATATAGAGAGTGAGAGAGAATAATGAAGAAAAAAAATATCTATATATGTGTATATAGATCGAAACAAGAAAACCAGTTTTCAGTGAATAGGAATGTTTTTTTAGATTTTTTTCTTCGCTGTAGAGACATGATTTCGGCGGCTGTGTATATTAGACGGTGTAAACATTTTAAAAGAAACATTTCCATAAATATTAACCATTTTGTGCATATATATATATATATATATTAGATGGATAAAGTTCCGAAAAGCTCGGATTTGCGGTTTTGGGGTTCTCTTGGCTTTTTTTGGGTTTGAGTTGGACATTATCCTGTTTTTCTCGAACAAAAATGGTTTTAGGAAAAAAATGTATAGAACATAAAACATGCATTATCGCATAATCTACAACTTTTGTTTGAAATATTTATGTCTCAGATCAATAGTTGTTGAAATAACCTAGAAAAACCGCTCAAAAATCGACTTTTTTGAGTTTTGACCTTGTAGACCAAATTTGCGCCAATTTTCATTTTCATATTCGTGCTCGGGAGGCCAAAAAACGTAAGTGTACGAAATTTCAAGTCGATCCGGCATATGGGCTTTTCGGAACTGTACCGTTTAGATCAAATATGCGCCGTTTTGTTCGATAACTTTTGTCCATTTTGAAGGCAATTTCATAATTCCGCGATTGAAGAAGTCCTCGTCCCTATTGGTAAAAAAACTTGACCAGTTCATTTTCACAAGCCTCTCTTGAGGCAAGTTTTGTACCATCAAGAAAATTTTGCAAATGCTTGAAAAGGTGATCGCTTGGTGCCAGGTCTGGACTATACGGTGGATGCGATAGAACCTCCCATCCAAGCTCTCGGAGCTTCTGGCGCGTCGTTAAAGATGTGTGCGGCCTGGCGTTGTCTTGATGGAACACAGCACCCTACCTATTGGCCAATTGTGGCCGGTTCTGGTCGATCGCCTGCTTCAATCTGGTCAGTTGTTGACAGTAGAGGTCCGAATTGAGTGTTTGGCCCGATGGGAGTAGCTCATAGTGGATGATTCCCTTCCAATCCCACCAACACACACAGCAAAACCTTCTTGGCCGTTAATCCGGGCTTGGCGATCGTTTGGGCCGGCTCACCGCGATCGGACCACGATCTTTTTCGGCTGTTGTTCTCGTATGTGACCCATTTTTCATCGTCAGTCACCATCCGCTTCAAAAATGGGTCGAATTCGTTACGTTTCAGCAAAGAATCGCAGGCATCAATTCGGTCCAAAAGGTTCTTTTGCGTCAATTCGTGTGGCACTCATACATCAAGCTTCTTTTTGAGACCAGCCTTTATGCAAATGGTTCCAAACGGTTTTCTGGCTAATCTTCTGTTCCTGGGCAATAGAATAAGTGCTCACATGCCGGTCCGACTCGACGATTTCCATGATTTTATCGACATTTTCGACGATTGGCCTACCAGAGCGTGCCTTATCTTCGACGTTCATCTTACCAGAACGGAATCGTTGGAACCACCGCTTTGCTGTTGCATTCGATACTGTATTGGCTCCATAAACAGCACAAATTGTTTTTGGCCGCCTGCTCCGCCTTTTCACTCTGGTCGTAGTGGTACTGAAGAATGTATCGAATTGTCTCTTTTTTTACCTCCATTTTGGAAGGCTGTAACACACAACTGGCTTCACCAAACACAAAACTGTCAAAGAACTTTTTTTGAAGCGCAATGTCACCTTTAAATCGCCGTATAGTATGACCCGATGCGATCTATACATCGTGAAATATGGCTCACTAAAGACATCTAGCGGAAAACGCTCAGAACTTTTTACTTCACCCAATATATATATATATATGACTTTGAAATTTGAATCGTTGGAATGCAATGAGAATTAATATTTCTCAAATGCGTTAATCTCTTTGCGGAGATTTTGCCTACAAACATATCTTAATGATTTTTTTTTAGATCTTTATTTAATGATCGACAGTATAGACATGCGAAAAAAAGATTCTCCATTATAAAAATAAAGAAATGAAAAGATAAAGAAAGAAAGAAAAATTTTCGGACAACAATTGAAAAAAGTTCCGGCACGATTTTTAATGCCATCTCGCCGATAATTGACAAATGAATTTAATAAACGGCATTTTGAAGGAGAGGAATTTACCTTTATTCCGTTTTTTTTAAAACATTTTTTACTGTTTTTTTTTTTTACGTGTAGAACCCTTTTTCGAAAACGACGATTTTTCGCCTTTTTTTTTGTTTCTTTTCTGGTGGACCCCGTATACAGACAAATTTTTAAAAATACATTTCTTTGACCGGAACCATAAAGAGGGAAGCTCATGCTTCAATTTTGTTTTTTTTTAAGCTTCGTATGATTATTTTTTTCTCTTTATTTTATTCGTCTCTCTCTCTCTCTCTCTCTCTCTCTCTCTCTCTCTCTCTCTCTCTCTCTCCCTCTCTCCCTCTCTCCCCCTCCCTCTCTCCCTCTCTCTCTCTCCCTCTCCCTCTCCCTTCCTTTTTCAAATTATTCTTACATACTTTTATTTTTATATTTACATCTGATTATAAATATTTGGGCTGATGTCCCTGTTGATTCTCGTAAAAAAAAAGTGATACGAACTTTTGCATCGACCCAATACAATCAGATCTAAAATATGAAGAAAAGAAAGAAAAAAAAACAAAACAAGAAAAAAGAAAATATATATATGCGCAGGCTGCATGTGATGGAATTTCGTTGAAATGATTTATTGGGTCCTCCGTTCTTATATACGATAATACTGCAGAAAAATAATACATGGTTCGGGGACCCACATAAGCGAAGGGATTTACCATCGGAGGTGCCCGAGCGCCGTTCCCTGGCTCTCCCGTATACACCGAATGAAAACCGGTTCTCTCTCTCTCGGTGCCCGAGACCGATCACAAAGAACGATCCGCGCCTTGTCCAGAAACGGTTGCCCCTCGAGAAGAGAGGGAGAGAGAGAGAGAGAGAGAGAGAGAGAGAGAGAGAAGAGAGAAGAGAGAGAGAGAGAGAGAGGAGAGAGAGAGAGAGAGAGAGAGAGAGAGAGAGAGAGAGAGAGAGAGCGAGAGAGAGAGAGAGAGAGAGAGCAATCACGGGGAAGCTCCTTCGTGCTTACTACTACTACGTAGTATGGGAACGCTCGTTTCTACATCACCGATCCTCCACGAACTATCACTAAGCCTCGTCTTTGTTTTTTCGATCGCGTACTCGTATGTCCGTACACGCGATTCTTGACTCGTTCCTTTTTTTTTTTTTCCATCATCATTCTCGCTACAGAATGATAGTGAGTGACGCAAAGTAGAGCTTTTTACTTATTTCTTTCTCCGCGCAGACTTTCTCAATGGTCAAATTTGTCGAAATTGAACTATTTTTCGAAAACCACTTTAGGTGCTTAAAAAAATCAATTTTTCTTTTAATCTCATAAATCGTTAGCAAAATATCTTAAGAATACACCCTGAAAATTTCAAAACGATATTTGGATTCCTTCTAACGGTATGTATGTAAATGATAAAGACTCTTCGCTCGACTCCCAAGCGCGCTCAGCTATCCACGAGCGCTCAGTTAGGTACTTTGTTTGGGTTTCTTTGGGTTTTCATAACCCAAACAAAGCCAAACTCGACCGTTTGGCGATTAGCACCAAAACATCTCCATTCTGGGTACAAAATAATCGAGGTAGCGGCATTTCTTGCTGCCGTTTTATTCAATGAAGGAAATTCAGACCTACTCATGGTTACGAATGAACTAGAAATCGTAGTTGGCAGGCAGAGCTACGGATATGCCGAGCAAATGGATCAGATGCGCGTGGCTCGGCAAAGTAGAAAAAGTTTATTAGAGACAAAAGAAGCTCGAAAAGCTCGTAAAGAGGAAATGCAAGCTTCAAATGAGTTGCACGAGGTAGAGGAAGGACTGTTGTATTGTGCTGGAATCGCTGATTAATCGATAAGACACTTTATCATTTCATTGAACACATTTGACTTTGAGTTTTTCGTTTGTGAAACTTTAAACGTGTTTTTCTCGAAACGACATTTTTTTCAATTTGCGGGAATCATAACTCAAAAACTAATTGATGGATCATCTTCAAATTTGGAACACGTTTACGTAATATAATTTATTAATACATGAACCCGAGGGAGGGAGGGCGGAAGGGAGGGAGGGAGAGGGAGAGAGAGACGGGGGGAGGAGGGCGGGGCAGGGTGAATATTGGTTAAGGGCTTCCATACACCTGAGACGGCTAAAAGTAAGGTTATGTTTAAGAATTTTTTTTCTGTATAAAACTGAATTTTATTGAACAACGATGATATACATTTTGAAGTATGACATTTTATCTACATTGTGTGAAAATTTGGTTGAAAAATTTCAAACGGTAAAAAAAGTTACAGTCGTTTTTCTGGGACGTGTTTTTGTTGACAGTGTTTGCGGTATCAGACGTGGCTCTGCCATTTTTTATCTAAAAAAATAATTTGTTTCTTAACCCTTTTTAAGGCATAGGGAATATTTTTACCACCAATTTATTTTTAAATTATTGGCCCCAGTTTTGTGGTAGGATTATTTTTAGTCTACTGGCAACATTCGCAGATGATATTTTTTTTCCTCAACATATTTTTATTTTCCAAACTAGCCTTATGGATAGGGACTTAATTAAAAACACAAAACCACTAGAAAAAGTTATTTATTTTGCTAGATCCTTATGCCTTATAAAGGGTTAAAGTAGATACACGGAGAGAATAAAAAAAGTAATTTTTGTCGTGAATTTCACGGTAACAAATTACCGTGATATATTTCAATGTGGGTGACAAGTGAGAAAAGCATAATAATTCGTATGCGACAAGTTTTTTTTTAACTCACGTTACAGAAAATTTCAAATACGTAGCTAAAATTTTACTATACAAGAAGGGTAGGGCGCACGATAATTTTTACCGAGAGCACAATACATTTTTCTATAACACTCGTGAAATTTTATAATAAATCTTAAAATAACTGTTATAAAGACGATACTTTTTTATAGACATTTTTGAAAGGCATAAAATAATAAAATGCACAATAAAATTTCGCTGATATATATTTTTTAAATTTAAGTTTTGCTTATTTTGTTACACATGAAAATTTACTAGAAAATCTAGTAAAATGTTCTATCTGAAGAAGTAATTTTATTTTATTTTCGTGAAAATCTGTGTTTTACTCAGTAATAATAAGCGAAGTTTCAGGCTTGTCATCTGGTTGTCGTTACTGCACGGTAATTTTTAACATTTAATTCTCTCCGTGTAGATAAAACTAGTACTTATCGAGCTGGAATTTAAAAATTTAATTTTTTCGCGTCATGGCAGTCACTGGAATAAAACAGGCGTTTTTTTCGCCTCAAAATTGTTCAGTACTTGTGATGAAAAAAAAAAACTATGCCAACTATCGAAAAAAAAACGGCTCGATAAGTCCTAGATTATTGTGTGAAGCATAACTGTGCAAAACTTGATCCCGATCGGTCCAGTAGTTGCGGAGATATTTCCGGTAGCGATTTTGAAAAACACTGTTTCGAGGTAAAACGCGTTTAAAGTTTTGAGTACACTTTACACTGAAATAACTGGTTTATTTTAAACTTGCATGAAATCGTCGATTCCTTGGCCATATGACGGATCTTAGATGTTGACGCTTCCATTAGATCTGTTTTTTTTTTTGCTGTGTCAACCTCATTCATAGTCAAACTCATAGTCAGATGACAAAGGCCGCGTCTACCTGCGCCCCGACCGTTAGTCGTTGCTCACCCGGTCAGTTACAAAACGCTATAACTTCGTCATTACTGCGAATTTCCTTATGAAATTTTCAGGGTAGACACTCAAGGTATAGGACTTTCGAACGAGCACCTTTTTGAAAAATCGATCTTTTTTACCTACCCAGGTGTGTATAATGTAAGCCCTTGAGAAATGGCTAGGATTTCCATGAAATGTGCGTACCTGTAAAGTTCCTCGGAATTTTCCGAACCTCCGAATGATCATTAGGCTCAGGTACTCCA
Source organism: Ophion ventricosus (assembly GCA_963932345.1). Classification (NCBI taxonomy): domain Eukaryota; kingdom Metazoa; phylum Arthropoda; class Insecta; order Hymenoptera; family Ichneumonidae; genus Ophion; species Ophion ventricosus. The sequence goes on along the minus strand of OZ010718.1, from coordinate 28,362,159 downwards.
CGGGGACGTCCAATGGCCTAGATCCTTTTGGGATCTTCGTGGAATTTGGCAAAATGGACGGTCAGTGCTTGTATATGTTGGGTCTTTTGTCGACATTCTCCTGGCTCTCTTCTAACCATTCTGCACTCGCTATTTAACCGTCTATTGAGAGTTATTACGTACCCTCCGGGAACTCAGGGCAATTAATGCGTTTACTTTTTGGCGATCCCAAATTTGAATATATATGAGGCATTCTACGCGCCATTTCACCTAGCACGTGAACCCAACCATTTTTCTCTTCTCTCTTTTTTTCTTCTTCTATCTTTGTATTTTTTCTTTTTTCATTCATTATATTGGGAGTACAAATGAATTCGGTTCGTTTTCAAGAGATGGCTCTGGCTGTTATGAATGTTTCATAGTGACAGCTGATTTCGGTGCTTTCAGAGAGGTTAGACATCCGTCGATAACATTCACTTTATATGGCTTTGAGTTCCATTAAAAACCTTGTTTTTTTTACTGTGTTGAATATGTCAAATTTTGTGTCAACTAAGCAGCATTTGCGGCAAGTTTTACTTTTCTGCTTTAATTGGAAGAAAAGTGCAGCTGAAGCGCATCGAATGCTTGTCGAAGTTTATGGTGATGATGCTCCAACTGATAAATCATGTAGGGAATGGTTTCGACGCTTTAAGAACGGTCATTTCAGCGTTGAAGACAAGCCTCGCCCTGGACAGCCAAAAAAAATTCGAAGACAATGAATTGGATGCATTACTCGATGAAGATCCGAGTCAAACGCAAGAAGAGCTTGCAGATTCATTGGGAGTGACTCTACGAGCAGTTTCCGTACGACTTAAATCCATGGGATTGATTGAAAAGCAAGGAAATTGGGTGCCTCGTGAACTGAAATTGCGAGACGTTGATAGGCGATTTTTCTCTTGTGAGCAGCTGATTCAAAGGCAAAAAAAAAAAGGGTTTTTTTTACATCGGATTGTGACTGGGGATGAGAAATGGATATTCTACGATAACCCCAAGAAGAAAAAATACTACGCCATGCCCGGTAAATCGTTGCCATCGATCTCAATATCAACACCAAAGCCGAATATCCATGGTTCGAAGGTCATGCTGTGTATCTGGTGGGACCAAAAGGGTGTTGTGTACTATGAGCTGCTACAACCAGGCGATTCCATTACGAGCGATCGTTATAGACTACAATTGATTCGTTTGAGCCGTGCATTACGAGAAAAACGGCCGGAATACGAGCAAAGACATGACAAAATTATTCTTCTGCATGACAACGCTCGGCCTCGTGTCGCAAAAGTCGTAAAAAAAAATATTTGGAAACACGCTCAAATGGGATATTTTCGCGCACCCGCCGTATTCTCCGGACATTGCTCCTTCTGATAACTGGTTGTTCCGACGGATGCAGCAGGATTTAGCAGCTCACCGCTTCACTTCTTTCGCAGAAATCGAAAATTGCCTCAAAACTTTCGTTCGCCTCAAAAGACGAGACTTTTTGTTCGAGATGGAATTGGAAAATTGCCTGAGAGGTGGGAAAAAGTAGTAGCCAGCGATGGACAATACTTTGATTAATCTATTCGTAGCTTTTATTTTGAAATAAATGGATTTTTTACCACAAAAAAAAAAACGGACCGAATTAATTTGTACTCCCAATAATTGTCAAAATTGAATGATTTTCTAAAACAGTGTGGAGAACAATCGTTGTATCTCTTTTGTCATTGATGGGTGTAACGTGCTGGTCCCTTGACTCAAGTAGGAGATAGAAAAATGTGTTAGCAGCTGCGCGAGCCTCTTCCAAACAGGTGAAGAGTAACGTAAACTTGCCTTCTCCCTTTGCCTCCTTCCCACCCTCTCTCTCTCTCTCCCTCTCTCTCTCCCTCCTCCCTCCCGCTCTCTCTCTCTCTCGCCCTCTCCCCCTCTCTCTCTCTCTCTCTCTCTCTCTCTCTCTCTCTCTCTCTCTTGTTCCTCGGGGTTTATGATATTCGACGAACGGCGAGGCTCGAGTTATCCTCTTGCGAATACTTCGCGGGCTAAGTGCGCGCCAGAGTTTCCGGGAATATTCGGCATTATCTGATTGCACGATCAGTCTTTTTTCACGCTACGTGAATTCCAACAGTACAAAGAGGGGGACAAAGGCGAGAGCGGGAGAGAGATGAGAGAGAGAGAGAGAGAGAGAGAGAGAGAGACCTCGAAAGGGAATACTCGAAGAGACAAATGACGGAATACTGTAGTAAGGCCATGAGAGACGTACGAGGAGTAAGACGGTGAAAGAACGACAAAGCGAGAGTAAGACGAAGAGAGAGAGAGAGAGAGAGAGAGAGAGAGAGAGAGAGAGAGAGAGAGAGAGAGAGAGAGAGAGAGAGAGAGAAAGAGAGAGAGAGAGCGCGAGAGAGAGAGAGATAGATAGAGAGGGAGACATTTTTGAATTAGCCTCGTGGGTCATGCTTGGAGTAACCGCAGAGCAGAACGAACGATGAAAAGAGAAGTGTACCGAGAATGGCGAAGAAAATTTAAGGGGGATAAATACACGTAGACGATGAAAAAAATAAATATTTTTCATCTTTTTTTTTTTATTTAAAGCTTTGAGCCACTCTAGAGGCCAAAGAAAGGGCATATTTTAAGCTGTGCAAAAAAGAGCGCCAGTCTTATCATGACTGAAAAATTATAGGAGCTGTTGGTTCGGCCGTTGACCTTCCAGAAATAAAGGCGTCATCGGAAAAATACTGCATAGTCGCCATTTTCACATGTATCGCTGTGAAAAAATCTTTATAGTCAATCGAAAAAACAAATCACAAAATATGCCCTTTTTGTTGGCCTTTAGAGGGGCCTTATTTTGTACGAAAATTGCGATAGCTGCCAAACTTTCATTATTTCAAAAATATTGCTCAACAATGAAAACGCGTTGTTCTTTCGTGTAGCGCTCCATTTTTAATAACCTTGAACTGTCAGCTGTCACGCTGTCTTTTTTTTTCGCTGGCAACACCGCACAAATGGCGCAAAATTCAAATCTTGCGTGAATTTTGGGACAGCTTTCATTTGTCAATGACCCCCCACTCTCAATTAAATATTGTATAATAAAAAGTCATAAAAGTGAGATTGTATCGATAAATGAATCTTTATTTTTTTCTTTCTTTTCAACGATGTTAGGAGGACGAAGCATAATTTAGCTGAGGCCGTGTAAGACTCATCGCTCGCGAGATTATTGTTCTTAACTAATTTATCGTCGGTATGGCGTGTACGGGTTGACGGTAATACGGGCGTCGCGGGGGAGACGGGCGTTGCGCGCGGTTAGTACAAATTGTGATGGACGTAAATGGACAGAATGATTTCTGGTCTTTCACCCGCAGCTGGGTGTGTCCCGCGGTTCTCTCGTTCGCTCTCGTCTTCGCCTCTATTGGGTTACGTGTAGAATTTTCACGACTTTCACGAAGCATGGAAATAACACCAAAACATATAAACCCAAACAAACCCAAACAAATTGAGACTTTCTTGCGGTACGTGAAGAGTTTTTAAGAATTTCACGACGAAGGAAAAGTAACACATAAAAATATAAAAATCCAAACAAATTGAGCCTTTTTTGCGTTTCGTGTAGAATTTTCACGACTTTCACGAAGCATGGAAATAACACCAAAACATATAAACCCAAACAAACCCAAACAAATTGAGACTTTCTTGCGTTACGTGAAGAGTTTTTACGAATTTCACGACGAAGGAAAAGTAACACATAAAAATCTATAAATCCAAAGAATTTGAGTCTCTCTTGCGTTACGTATAGAATTTTCACGACTTTCACGAAGCATGGAAATAACACCAAAATATATAAACCCAAACAAACCCAAACAAATTGAGACTTGGTTGCGTTACGTGAAGACTTTTTACGAATTTCACGACGAAGGAAAAGTAACACAGAAAAATATATAAATCCAAAGAATTTGAGTCTCTCTTGCGTTACGTGTAAAATTTTCACGACTTTCACGAAGCATGGAAATAACACCAAAATATATAAACCCAAACAAACCCAAACAAATTGAGACTTGGTTGCGTTACGTGAAGAGTTTTTTACGAATTTCACGACGAAGGAAAAGTAACACATAAAAATATATAAATCCAAAGAATTTGAGTCTGTCTTGCGTTACGTGTAGAATTTTCACGACTTTCACGAAGCATGGAAATAACACCAAAATATATAAACCCAAACAAACCCAAACAAATTGAGACTTGGTTGCGTTACGTGAAGACTTTTTACGAATTTCACGACGAAGGAAAAGTAACACATAAAAATATATAAATCCAAACAAATTGAGCCTTTTTTGCGTTTCGTGTAGAGTTTTCACGATTTTCACGATTTCCACGACGAGGGAAGAAGAGAAAATGTAAAGCAATACCAACAAAGACAACATTAATAGTAAGAGTGACAACAGCACCAACAACAATAATAATAATAATCATCACATAAGGATATAGAGCAGGCTTGAAAAAGAAAATGTAAAATCTGAAAATTAATTAAACGCAATTTTTGAGAATTTCTCAAGAAAAATTTGATAATTTTTGTCAAGAAGGGACAAAAATTATCAGAATTAATTAATGAATAAAAAAAATATTTGACATAAAAAGAAGAAATGAAAATTGAATAAATTTGGAACTATTTGAAACAGCGATGGAAAAAAATATTGAAGATATGTATATTTTTTTGTATTCCTTGCATTCCAAGCATGCAATCTTCATGCTCGTTCGAATCAATCTACCCTTCTCTCTCTCTCTGTCTCTCTCTCTCTCTCTTTCTTCCTTTCTCTCTCTTTCTCGTACTCAAGCATCCACATCTGCCTCGGGCCTTTTCTTTATTATTATTTTTTCCTCCCTCTCTTCCTCTCTTGGAGATTCCACGATAATATCGCAAATACACGCAACGCGTAGACGCAAGGAGAGCGAGAGAGAGGGAGAGAGAGAGAGAGACAGAGAGAGAGAGATAGAGAGAGAGAGAGAGAGAGAGAGAGAGAGAGAGAAAGAGAGAGAGAGACTTGGATGCTCTTTATTCACAATTTTATCCGAGTTCGCCGCACACCCGAGCAACGCTCATTCAGGTTCGAGTCACATGTGTTGCCCATCAGAAGAACAAGAATCCTGGATAAGCAATAAAGTTTCGTGTTATCAAATTCATATGCAAATGAACGGCAATTATTTGCCGAAATATTCCGAGAAGCGACTTTTCGATAAGTTTAAGAAGTTACGTGAGGTTCGAAGCCGAAAAAAAAGCATATTTTCTCTATTTTTTAAAAAATATAACATATAAATTATTTTATTCAAAATATTAAGCACATAAAAGAGCAACATTTCAACAATATTTAAAAAAAATTTCATCCAAAAATTTGGGAAATTCACGCGGTGGGACCTGATTTTCGGAGACTCCTAAAAAAAAGTGTCCTCGTGGTGGTCAGGATAACTCATGATAGCTTTATATGAAATTAAAAAACCAATTTTTTTTCTCTTAGTAGATAAGTATAGCTCGTGATTGAACGAAGGATTGAAATTTAAATTTTTGCCAGAGTTTTATGCAAAAAAGTTGAATTTTTGGTACAATTTACACTACGTATAGCCTTGTAAAATTAATTGTCGAAAATCGAAAAACAAAAAAAAACCTTCGTTCAATCACTAGTCAATGCTATTTTGAAGAAGTGTGCAAAATTTCAATAATATCGGTGCATTAGTTTTTGAGAAATCGTGTTCACCGAACTTAAAAAATAGTGTTTTGAGATAAATGCGTATACCTGCGTCGCTCCCGGCCGGTCTTTTCCAACACGTAGAGAATTAAATGTTAAAATTTAGCGTGCAGTAACGGTAACCAGATGACAACCCTGAAACTTCGCTTATTATTACTGAGTAAAACACAGATTTTCACGATAATAAAATAAAATTTCTTCTTCAGATAGAACATTTTTACCCAGATTTTCTAGTAAATTTTCATGTGTAACAAAATAAGCAAAACTTAAATTTAAAAAATATATAATATCAGCGAAATTTTACTGTGCATTTTATTATTTTATGCCTTTCAAAAATGTCTATAAAAAAGTATTGTCTTTATAACAGTTATTTTAAGATTTATTATAAAATTTAATGAGTGTCATAGGAAAATGTATTGTGCTCTCGGTAAAAATTATCGTGCGCCCTACCCTTCTTGTATAGTAAAATTTTAGCTACGTATTTGAAATTTTCTGTAACGTGAGTTAAAAAAAACTTGTCGCATACGAATTGTTATGCTTTTCTCGCTTGTCACCCACATTGAAATATATCACGGTAATTTGTTACCGTGAAATTCACGACAAAAATTACTTTTTAATTCTCTCCGTGAACGGGGGGAATTCCCAGAGGCTCTCTCTCTCTCTCTCTCTCCTAGACTTTTACTCCGATTGACTTAAAACTTTGTCAGAATATTCTAGACATATTGTACCATTAGATAATAAAATTTAAAAAATTGCTTTTTTTGAAATTTTCAAACCAACATGTTTTTTTTTTTCTTTTTTTTTTTTGACAGCGAACACTTCTATCCGAAAATCCGCCTGCAGCGCCGTCATTTATAGTTTCCCCTTAACCTCCTGCAACGGAATACACTGGGACATAATTATTGCGTGGAATATTGTTGAAAAAAAATCAAAATTATAGAATTGAAAAAAAAAAGAATAAAAATGTAACAAAATGTTTAGTCTGTTGAAAAAATATCTAGCGAAATATTGTAAATATTTAGAATAACAATTAAATATTGTCTTATTATTATCGAATATTGTTATGCTAATATTATCAATAACAATAAAATACCTTCGGGATATTATGAGGAAAAATCCTATCGTTGCCGGTGTATTGGGAAAATAAATAATTGCACATTGTGAAAAATCAACACTTCCGTAATGTCGCGAAAAATAAAGTTGCAACAATCATTGTTTTCGGAATATTATCGACATTAATTATACCCAATATCGGAGCGTAAAAAAAACTAATTCTCTGCTAAGAATAAAAATTAAAGGATTAAAAGTTAAAAAAAAAACACGCTAGAAAGAAACGATCGAAATTAATTTATAAATAATAAAAAAATAGAATTGATTCTTTTTGAAGCAAACATTCCAAATACAATGAACAAAACAAATTCAAATAGATCATTGAAGAGTAACAAAAAAAAAATTGCGCTGAAATCAACCTAGGAAAGCGTAACTTCCGGGTTATTGCCCTTCTTATCATTCGCTCCTTATCAATGGCCCCGTTACAATGGATCTCTTGCTCCACGTAATTTCATTCACGAGCGTTACGCGAGGCGACCTTACCCGCGCTCTGGCCAATCGATAAAACGAAAGATTAATCGTCGCGACGCAATACTCTCGATGATAAGTCTTATCGGGCGCGTACGCGTTTATTGTTTACCCTACTTCCCATTGATACGTGCGATTGTGTATGAACCGATCCACGCCATGTGTTGCGCATACTCGTATTGCTGTGCGACTCGCTGACAGAGAGAGAAAGAGAGTGAGTGAGTGAGTGAGTGAGTGAGTGGGTGGGTGAGTGGGTGGGTGAGTGAATGAGTGAGTGAGTGTGAGTGAGCGAGTGAGTGAGTGAGTGAGTGGGTGGGTGGGTGAGTGGATGAGTGAGTGAGTGAGTGAGTGAGTGTGAGTGAGCGAGTGAGTGAGTGAGTGAGTGGGTGGGTGGGTGAGTGAATGAGTGAGTGAGTGAGTGAGAGTGAGAGTGACAAACAAACCCAAATCTAAAGCCAAACAAACCCAACATTAAACCCAAACAAACACAACATTAAACCCAAACCAATCCAACATTAAACCCGAACAATCCCAACATTAAACGCAAACAAACCCAACATAAAACCCAAACAAACCCAAACGAATCCAAAATTAAACCTAAACAAACCCAACATTAAATGCAAACAAACCCAAATCTAAAGCCAAACAAACCCAACATTAAACGCAAACAATCCCAACATTAAACCCAAACAAACCTGAACAACCCAACATTAAGCCCAAACAAACCCAAACAAACCCAACAGTAAACGCAAACAAATCCATTAAACCCAAACATTAAACTCAAACAAACCCAACATTAAACCCAAACAACCCAACATTAAGCCCAAACAAACCCAACATTAAACGCAAACAAATCCATTAAACTCAAACAAACCCAACATTAAACCCAAACAACCCAACATTAAGCCCAAACAAACCCAAACAAACCCAACATTAAACGCAAACAAACCCAACATTAAACGCAAAAAAGCCTAACATTAAACCTAAACAAACCCACCATTAAACCCAAACAAGCCCGACCTTAAACCCACCCAAACAAACCTAAACCCAAACAAACTCCGAAACAAATCCACCAACCGCAGCTCCCCCCACCCTGCTACAACACATCGGCAGTAGAGCGGGAGTAGCGCTAGTTACGTGTAACATCTCGCTAAATCAAACTCCCTATATAGCATTTTTAAAAGCATTTTCAATGCTAAAATCAACCGGTCATAGGATAGAGAGACAATGTTAACTTTGCTCTGTCCGAATTTAAAGCGTTTGTGTGTCCTCAAATGTGCACATACACCCGCGTGTGTGTGTGTGTGTGCGTGTTCGTAAACGCGTGTAGATGCATTACAAGTGTACATATAGTTTGAGGAGCAAAGCAGGGTCAGTTCTTCAGCTGATAATTTAGTATGCGTTGTAGGCCATCGCGAATTCACCGTACGCTCAGAAATACCCCTCTAGGTGTGGGGTGTGAGTGCGAGAGTAAGAACGAAGCACGAACGGCAAGCGATTGGGCGAGGGGGGGCGTGCGAGAGGGAGAGAGAGAGAGAGAGAGAGAGAGAGAGAGAGAGAGAGAGAGAGAAGCGTTCCTTCTGTAGAGAGAGAGAGAAGCGTTCATTCTGTAGAGAGAGAGTGAGAAGCGTTCATTCTGTAGAGAGAGAGAGAGAGGGATAGAGAGAGAGAGAGAGAGAGAGAGAGAGAGAGAGAGAGGGGGAGAGAGAGAGAATATTTAACCTACACATACGATCAAAAGGAAAAAAAAACCAGATTCGTGTATACAATGCGAGTACTACGTATATAGTTTGTATACGATTTCTCTCTTTTCCCGCCTATTTCCCTTCCGCCCTTCGCAGCATTCATTTACCCATGAAAAACGAAGAAAAGTGCATACGCGGGTAAGATATATATATACATATACATGGAAAGGCACGAGATGATTTTTCAAGTCCTACGAGACTGGTCGAGTGAGTCTCTCACAATCAACAGTCCAATAAGATAGTCTCCCGTCAGCGAGACAAGGAACAAGAGAGAGAGAGAGAGAGCAAGAGAGCGAGAGAGAGAGGAGCGCATGAGGGGGGGGGGGGGGCTCACTTACTACGTGGCCGCAAGTCGATCTACTACGCGAGAGATCGGGAGAGCCTCACACACATTCTATAGTAAATCGAGTATAGTACTATGAGTCAGTCACACCCACGAGTTGCTCATGAGCGAAAGAGAGTGAGAGAGAGAGAGAGAGAGAGAGAGAGAGAGAGAGAGAGAGAGAGAGAGAGAGAGAGAGAGCGAGAGAGAGAGCGAGAGAGAGAGAGAGAGAGAGCCAACGGTGTGGTGCTGTTGGCTTTGGTTCTCTCTCGTTGCGGGTTCAAAACCCTCATTGCTGGTGAGACTCGCTAGCTGTTCCTTTTCTGATATACACAGGCGAGGTCATATCGAACTATATATATATATATATTGCACGTATTTGCGGTTTTGCATATTGCGCCAAATACTGTAATTGTGTGCCAATTGTTCATGAACACAGGGTCACGTAGAAAATGTATCGGTCCCTTGTCCGCGTCCAACTTGCCGAGTTAAATCGTAAAGGCTGGAGTTTGAACGAGAAAAGAACGAGAGAGTGACTGAGTGATGGCGAAAAGGTGGGGGAGAAATGTGGAGAAGAGAGAGAGAGAGAGAGAGAGAGAGAGAGAAATAATCTTTCGCCTTGTACCAGGTCGCGGAGCACGGATGAGGAATCTTGCGATCGCGATATAAATACTGTTCGAACAATTTCTGATATTCCCCCTTTTGATGCACTTACCAAGAATATTGGCGGGCTAACCGAGTGTATTCGATATAGGCCGATCGTAAAAATTCTGGCGGATTAAATGCAACGAAATTCTACATTATCTCATTATTATATTTAAATATTTATTCTCTCGAATAGCAACGAGACGCAGCGCGAAACTTGTGGAAACTTTACGCAAATTGAGCCTTAATTTGATGTATCGGGATTTTCTAATGAAAACCAAAAAAAAAAAAAAAACATTCTCACTATCCATCCATCCAAACCAAATCTCAACAAACCCAAACAAACATCAACAAGCCCGAACGAACCCAAACAAACCCAAACGAACCCAAACGAACCTCAACAAACCCAAACGAACCTCAACAAACCCAAACGAACCTTAATAAACCCAAACAAACCCAAACAAACGAACCTTAATAAACCCAAACAAACCCAAACGCATCTCAACAAACCCAAACAAACACAAACGAACCTCAACAAACCCAAACAAATCTCAACAAACCCAAACGCACCCCAACAAAACCAAACAAACTCAAACGAACCTCAACAAACCCAAACGAACTTCAACAAACACAAACGAACCTCAACAAACCCAAACGAACCGCAATAAACCCAAACGAACCCCAACAAACCCAAACGAACCTTAACAAACCGAAAAATGGCCACGTTCAAAAGTACGCACCGGGGTGAAAAAAAGTCGTAGAAAATTTTCTAAAACGGCAAAATAAAGGTAAACTTGTCCTCTTTGAAAGGCCACTTGGGAAATTCAATTACCTTTATTTTTGAGTCGGCTATGTAAATTTTAGTGCGGTAAGAAATTTCGACTAGTGCGTACTTTTTTTTTGTCCAATACTGTACATCCGCCATCTGTCGTAATTTCGCTACGGAATTATGCATAGACCTAATATCTTTTTGCACGAGGAAGAAGATTTATTAAAAAAAAAAAATAAATAAGACATACGAGTGTACTAACGCGTGTTCGCACCTCGTTATTTATTATTGCAGTCGTGTGAATGTTGGATACAGAGAGCAGACACAGCACCGGGCTGGATCAGGGACCTACGAGGGACCCTTGGCTCACGATGGATTACTATCTCGGCACGGACAGTCTCTCCCTGCAGGAGATGCTCGACGTTGACATAAAGTGCGAGATCGAAGGTGTAATAGGTGGTCATCCCGAGCTCGGCTTCAACTTTACCGATCTATCGCCCCTCGAGCTTGACGACGATCCGGTCGGATGCCAGGGCGATCTCAACGGGTGGTTCGGGGCAGCGAGCTTGCTCAATGGAAACAGCAACAGTTCGCATAGGTACCTATTATTATTATTATTACTCTCAACGAGCTATCTTAAATGTCGAAACGAATATTTATTTATCTCGTGACGGTTTCATTTTAGGAAAAAATGTTTTCAATAAAAGTGTCATAGTTGGGGGCAAGAAAAATAATGCTGGTGATTATCTTTTATTTGGTTTCAATTTTCAACGTTACTTCAAGATCAACCCAAACTCAAGTATTTTTACTGAAAACGAATATTTTTCACTTCAGAATTATTTTTTGCCTTGGAATATTTGTAAGATTTGTCGGAAACATTTTTGTTCTTTGACTTTGATTTTTGAAGATATTTTGAAAATTCAATCAAATTGAACTCGTACAATATATCGAAAATATCTTGAATGATTGGTGTCAAATTGAAAAAAAAAAAACGTTTCGGACAAAAGTTACTCGTCCAGTTACGCGAACAAAAAGTTCGGTTTTTTACAGATAATTTATGCACATGGTTAAGTATATGTAAACAAAAAAAAATCAGAAATATTAACAAATGGCGGAGATATAACATAATAAAGCAATGTATTTTTATTTGCGTGCGCGTTGATGGTGAAAGTTCTCGGCATCGATGTGGGTGTCTGAAAAAAAAAATGAACATATTTATAATTGCATAATGAATGTATCTTCAGTGTGAACCAACAATATTAAAAAAGAAATTATTATAATAAAAATTCGAAACTTAAAATATTTTTATCCAATTTTCTGTCGGTATTTTATTTTTTATATTTTTTTGTTTCATTGAAATTTTTGTTTCTGTGGTTCACACGATAGGTGATCATACTAAGAATATGTTGTAAAAATTTCAAAGCGTTCTGAACCTTCGTTCAAGAGTTAGAACTTTCACAAGCTTTCAAAAAAGTGAATCATGGAGAAAACGGCTTTGAAGTTGGCGGTCGGGCGCGCTGCGCGGTATCTATTATAAATGCAATCTTACTTAATAGCGATTTTTGGAATTTTTCAATTCTGTAAAGCTTAAAATATTCCTAACCGTTCAGGTTAATGGAATCAAAAATAAGAAAAAAATGAAAAATTTTGAAATTCGCGTATATAAAGCCCGAAGCACCTAAAAGAGCAACATTTCAACAATATTAAAATTCCCTTTTTAATATTGTTGAAATATTGCGTTTGGGTGAATTCCCAAATGTTCTCTCTCTCTCTCTCTCTCTCTCTCTCTCTCTTTCTCCTAGACTTTTACTCCGATTGACTTAAAATTGACTTAAAACTTTGCGAGAATATTTCAGACATACCATTAGATAATAAAATAAAAAAAAAATGCCTCTTTCGAAATCCTCAAACCCACGTAACTCCTAAAAAGAACGATCTCGTAAAAAAAAAAAATCGATTCTCTTACATTATACCGTTCAAGAAAGAGAAAAAAAAGAAAGCAAAAAGTACAAACGGTAGGCGGGAACGTACGCGGGTCATTCAAATATAAACCGGAATTTCGGTGTATTCGACTCGCGCAGTGAGGTCCGGAGCGCGCCGGTGAATCCCGTTGGCGGGAGAATGGCCAGAGGTGGGGGGGTGTGGATAGAGGGACGCGCGCGTCCCTCGCTCACACTCGCGTCCTCCGCCATTCCAAGTATCGCCATGAGTGGACGTGGTGTGCCAGCGTCTATTGCGCAACGCGTTATTATTCGTTTTCTCACAAACGAAGGTGTGAAAACTAGTGAAATATTGAAGAGACTTCAAGCGCAGTACGGCAATTTATCGTTGAGTAAGAGCCAAGTGTTCGATTGGGCCCAGAAGTATCGAAATGGTATTGAACAAGTGGAAAATAACAATCACAAGGGTCGTCCAGCGACGAGTATAAACGAGGAGAAGATTCGAGGTGTGCGCGAACTCGTGGAATGCGATCGCGGCATAACAATAAGCCAGATTGCTTTGGAGATCGGTATAAGTGTCGGTAGTGTGCACACGATTGTATCGAGTGTACTCGGATACAGAAAAATGTCGGCAAAATGGGTACCGCGTCTGTTGAGCGAGGAACAAATGAATTTGCGCTACGATCTGTGTCAGCGACTCTTCAAACGCTTCGAGCTCGAAGGCGAGACTTTTTTGAATCGTATCGTGATAAGCGACGAAACATGGATACATTATTATACACCGGAGAGCGTGAAAACTACGGTGGGAAATAAAGTTGAGGAGGTAACAACGATCAAGGCGAACAACGTACGGCAGTCGGGTGGAAAAATTTTGGCTACTGTGTTTTGGGACTCGAATGGTATACTGCTCATTGACTACGTGCACGAACGTAAAACGATGGATTCGGCTTACTACTGTCGGCTGCTGCGACGCGCCAAAATTGCTTATCGCAAGAAACGACGCCGACAATCCATACGTAATATTCTTCTTTTGCACGACAACTCGCGCTCGCACGCGTCAACAACGACTCGCGACGAACTCGCCAACTTACAATGGCAATCACTCGAATATCCATCTCACAGTCCAGACTTGTCGCCGTGTGACGATCATATGTTTGGTCCACTTAAGGAAGCGTTGGGTGGGGAAAATTTTACAAACAACGCTGCGGTCGAGCAATACGTGCGCAATTGGCTACTCGGCCAGCAAGCTTCTTTCTTCCAGGATGGCATCAAAAAGCTTCCTATCAGATGGAAAAAATGTATTTCTGTCGATGGAAATTATGTAGAAAAGTAAGATTGTATTTTTTTTTTTTTTAAATCTGTATGGAAAAGAAAACAACGACATTCCGATTCATATTTGAATGAACCACGTGAATGGGGGAAAATTTAAGAATGCGTATTAAAAACGAGTACTGGCTTAAATTATATAAACTTTTATAAGCAGCGTTACTCCTAGTTAACACATGGGTCATTAAGTACCGAGACTAACCAGTAAAAAACACTTTTTTTTGTTGCAAATTTCGACTTTATTCGTCAACATAGTCACCTTCCATAGCGATACAATCGTTTCAACGTTTTTCTAAACTTTCGATGCCTTTCTTATAGAACGATTTGTCTTTTGCCTCAAAATAGGCTTCAGTTGCGGCTATAACCTCATCATCGGAGCCAAATCTCTTTCTCTGAAGGATCTTTTTGAGATCTGCGAACAGGTAGATGTCAGATGGGGCCAGATCTGGTGAATATGGAGGTTGTGGAAGCAATTAGATTCGTAAATCGTTCAAATTCACCATCGTTTTCATCGACTTGTGGATGGGTGCATTGTCTTGGTGAAAGAGCGGTTTTTTCTTTGCCATGTGAGGCCTTTTCTGCTTGATCGCGTCATCCAATCGATCCAATAATGCAATGTAGTAGTCGCTGTTGATCTCGTCTGGCCCTTCGGAACAAAGTCGATGAGCAAAATTCCGTGAGTGTCCCAAAATACGGAGGCCCATGACCTTGCCTGCTGACCGTTGTGTCTTCGGACGCTTTGGCCGGCTTTCGCCCTCTCCTCTCCACTCGGCTGACGCTCTTTTCGACTCCGGCGTATAGCGATGAATCCATGTTTTCATCCATTGTTACGTACCGACGCAAAAAAATCCTTTTTATCACGCGTAAACAGCTTCGAACAGCGCTCCGAATCATCAATTCGTTGTTGTTTTTGTTCCACTGTGAGCAAACGCGGGCACCCACTTGGACAAAAGTTATTTCATACCCAAATTTTCATGCACAATTTTGAACACGGTGCCTTTTGATATCTTTAGGATGTCAGCTATCTCTTGCAACTTCACTTTACGATCGGACATAAGAATTTTCCGAATTTTTTTTGTATGTTTTCGGGCGTAGCCACCTCAATTGGACGACCTGAGCGCCTCCGCGTCTTCGGTGGTTGTTCGAACGCGGTTTAAAATCCGCATACCATCGGCAAATTCGGTTGTTTTCGATGGGCACTTTTTTCCCGGTAACACTTTCTCAAGCCATTGCTGAGCTTGAACGGTATTTTTTTCCCATTAAAAAACAGTGTTTGATTAACACACGAAACTGATTTTTAATCCGTCGTTTAAGGGGGGAAACCAGTTTAGGAGGCCGAAATTTTAGTGTTTTTCGTGAATTTTTTTTAACAGGGAAGGAATAATCAGAATTTGTTTAAACTTGGACGATATTTTATTAATGTTTTGAAGTACACGTTGTCATTTTTTCAAGTCATTTCCGCCGGAAATAGTGGAGTTAGAAGCTGCTGTCCATGGACGGTCGCCATCAGAGTTTGGCTGCTCGTGAGAAATCCGGAAGTCACAATTTTTATCTGAAATCATTTCAATTTTTTTTTTTTTTCGTAAGCAACATATTTTCTAAGAATGTGAACTAAACTTTGATCGAAAAAGTTGAAAATTGCATGTTTTTGAGGTGTTCGAACAAAATGTCATGTTTTTATACCATGTTTTTTTTCACCTTTTTTGCATTAAAAAAAATATTTTAGATAATAATATCATCCCAGAGTTTAGTTCATATGGATTGTAATTGAATAAAGAATATTCACACAAATTTTCAGAACGATTGGTCAATAACTTTTCGAGCGAGAATTCCCACGAGTTGAAAAAAAGTCGTTTCGAGAAAAACGCATTTGAAGAAAAAGTACCGAAAACGAGAAATTCAGGGCAGTAATAAATGATATAA